>JAQIXS010003363.1:0-18393 GCA_034700785.1 Rossiulus vilnensis
TGTAATCCATCAACCCAATATTATTCGGTGATTGCCACCTCAATGTAGTGTATACAAACATCATTGTAAAATTGAATTGTTTGCAGCTTATGGCTATCCTTTGGCCACATGTTTATTTAATTTCTTATAAATAAACGACATTTTGAAAATATTTGAAATACGATACACCCTATTGGAAAACCAAATCTACAGGGTAAAAACAAAATACAGCTTTCATATTAAGTATTTCAAACACTTACGAAAGGAATTATTTCACCATGGATGGTGCAGTGTATGTACCATCAGGGTTAAACTTAAAACAAATCAAAACTTATAGAGGCTGTTAGTTTTTAAATCTAAAATTTCGCTAACAAAACGCTCGTCATGAGCTATAACTGTTGGGGGCATATAATGATCTGAACTCAAACCTGATTTTTCTCTGAAAATTAATTCCAACGAGCAAGTTCAATACTCAGTGAAGTACTTTCTGCATCTTCAAAGAGGTTGCCAATGCAATATACGTTTTCACTCTTCATTATTTCTTTCCTTCGCTGTATCTACGACATTTCTGATTAAAAACCTGACCTCACGAACTCCATCCGCTGGTCAACTCCGAGGATTTTGGAGAAGAAAGACTCAGAGCCAGGAAATACAATTTTTCTCCCTTTCGCGATGGATTTTTTTTTTTTTGCGGTCATTTTTATAGCATCGCACATAGTCATTTGGCGGATAAAAAGCACCGACGCATCATCTCATTTATTCTCATTGAACAAGGACGCACATACACATCTATTACGAAACAGCCTTCAAGAGGACCTGAGCAAGGGACAGAAGACAAAAAAACTATCCTTCAAAGTTCGATGGCCGAACGCAGCCTCCAAATTGCTAGCATTCAGTTATTTTTCGGATAAATTTTCACTTGGGCTCTGAAGGTCCATGAGCGTAAAAGCCTTCGAGGGATGTGCGCAAAAGCCTCTCCGTTTTGACTCACGTATATCCCGGTGGCTTTTGTGGCCAAATTGAAATGGTGGATTTTAGTGCGTGCTGGATGTATGTCTAATGGAAGAGACACCGTAGTGACACTATCCTCCGCTCCGGACCAGAGGCAGGCCCTCAGACAGACATTGGTGCGAGAGCAATAGTTGGTCACATTTGCAAGAAATGGGAGCAATTCAAAGGAGATTCTGGGTTATTTGGTAGCACTTTGTCATATGTAAATGGCCAATTCGCCGCCATAACGAGCGTGTGAAACCATCTGCGCTTACTTAAGTGTGCGTTACATCTGCCAGATAAGGAAGTTGAGGATAAAATCGTAAAAAGCACGCTGATAAATGGGCGGCCGTATCAAAAACGTTGCGCAATTATATTTAGGATGGCGAAACGCCTAACTCATTCCTGGGCGCCGGAAGTGCGCGCTGTTTCACCATTTACTATCTTGTTAATTTATTTCGCCGAGGAAATTTCAGTCCTCCTAACTTCTGCAGGGCGTATGGTATACAGTATCTTAATGGCCACGCCGAAAACGTAAATACAAATTGAATCTTTCAGGAGTTTTAATCACGCCATGCTGGAAAGACGCTCAGAGGTGATTAAAAGTTACCTTGCTCGCAGTTTTATGTCATGCCATCAAGACGTTAAACGCTACGTTATCTTTAACGTTTAAGAGCCATTTAACAACCTGTGAAAGTTGGGTTTTCGGCGAATGTTTTATCAGCCCCCAGCTAAATTTCGCAGTCTATAACGTGGATGCTTTCTCATGGATGATAATTTCGGCAATTTTTTGCAATTACTGATTACTGCTCACGCACTTGTTGAAGCGACATAGCGGAATGTGTTGCTTTAGTTTAGCCCATGCCATTCTCACCGTTCTACAATTTCTAAAAATTAAAAGAGATTGCCTAGAAAATTTGAATGTAGCAATTGAAATAGATAGAACAACTTTCGTATTTATTTTACTTGTAAGATAAGACTGTCAAAATATATAGATTAAGAATGTGGACTATATGTTTTATTGGCAACAAATTATAACAGGTGTTGTGGTGATTTCTGAGTATTATTTTTAGAAAAAATACTGCCATATTCTTAATAAAATACAGTGTATGTTCAATCGAGCAAATGATATTCCTCAATTTAACATTCGACTGTAAAAGCCTTACAAAATATATGCAAATGCATGCCATCATTAATCATTAAATCGGCATCAATTTTAGTGCAAGACTGTACTGATATTAGCCGACCCTATGTGAAGCAAAACCTGAGTGCCAATATTAACTGCTGAGTTTAGAAGATACCAAATATTCGAAAAAATCTCAAACGTTGGAAGAGTTAAGAATGTCCATTGTCCTGGGTTTGTTTTTTCTTGTGCACACAGTAAATCAGATTATAACGTTGTCTGCTATCACTTAATGTGAAGATATCCGAAAGTAATTTATAAGCAAGTAATTGGCATGCAATACAGTTATATAGTTATATATACATAAGATAGCATTCTACTTAAGCTCATTTTGCCGGCTACACGTATAATAACGTGATCTGAAAATAAAATTCCTTGCAAAAAAGTGAATTATGCTTTCAGCATCAGCAATCAGTACATAGGATAGTAATACTCCAGTAGAACATTTGACTTGGAACAAACAACTTTACATTCTCTATATGGGACAGGATGACGTTCATTCACAAAAATGACCAAACAGATATCATACTTACATACTATTTAAAAGCATTAGGTACCAGCCATGAAGGACTCCACCAGCTTTAAATCACGTTCAGAAGTCAAAAATATTACACACAAAAAAACAAGAATCAAAATTTTTTTGTGTAAGGGTGTAATGATAGAAGAACTACATGTAAGATATCCATTTTTGTAGTTTACTCCAAGTGCAAACATCCGGTTTTCTACGCCATGTTTAACGCGAATGTTCACGTAAGTAATACTCCCACAAATTATTCAGTAAAAAGATTAAGTTAAACTAATGTCTTAATGAAAGTAACAAAATTGCCAATGAGATACTAAAAAGAAAAAGCGAGACCGTTTTTTTTTGAACGTCCAGGGGGAGGAAGGAGTGCCAAATTCTGACGAAGACGGATTATAGGGGAGGAGGGAGTCGAAAAAGTTGAAAAAATGACGCACGTCAGTCATATCGCTCACCGGCTGCAACAATACCACATTTCATCTATTTTCAAAATTGTATTGAACATACCGTGCATGTACTTGTATTACAGCAATGCACTACACTAATTACAAGTCAGACATTTGGAAAACCCTTCGCCATTCAATAAAACCTGTGCCAGGAAACGCAAAGCATATAAAATAAACGTAGGCTACAGATCACTTTAATTGCTCAGAAAGTTATAACTTTGAAATGTGTGGCATGTGCCATTGTTACAGTTGGTGAGCGATATGTGCACGGCCCCTTGCAGCAGGGTAAACATCCAGCTCTGAAACTCACTCACAGGAATCATTTGTGGCTGGGATTAAATTAGGCGCAATGGAATATGTGGGTTGTCAGCGAATTTGGCTTGACTTTGGCACAACCTCTCATTTGTAAACTGCCGGACATTACACCATCAGCATACCGCTTAGTTGAATTTTACGCTGATTTTTGATATTTTCAGTTGGCAGATTTCTATTTACTGCAGCTGTCGTTTTCAACACGGTCACATTTTCGCTGCGCCAATGTCATATTTCTCGACGATAATGCGGTTCAAACGGGCCCCAAATGTGATTGCCAAAACAGCGAAGCTCAGATATGAATATGCATCACGCCTCCCTGGTCGCCATATCAATTAGTGCGAGTCCGATGAGCACAAAACCCTTTCGCTTCACTTTAACGGATTTCGATGAAACTGTGAACTCGCACTATCTGACCAAATGCGATTGACTATTTAAAAAATCGGCCATCAGGAAGCTGACCCGGGTGACCGAAGCCGAGCTGATAAACGTGGTGCGCTAAGGGGTAGTCTATAAATTATGTAACGCTATTTGAGTGGATTTTGACACTCCCCATCCCCCCACCCCATATAACCCTTTATAACAAAACGTAAACGCCCCCTTTTAAATGCCTCATAAATTCCAAATTATAATATTCATGTATTAAGACGTTAAATTGTATGCCAAAATGTAACGTGACGTTAAGAAAATCCCCCAGATACCCCCATGTAACGCTTTGTAACAAAACGTAAAGTCCCCCAACCCATTTAGCGTTACGTCATTTTTGGACATTTCCTAAGAGGAACACGTGAAAATACGTCCTATCGGTTTTTAATGTTGAATTAATCTATTCCGTCTATTTTTCATCCGTTTTACGAAGTGCAGCTAGCAAAGGGAGTAAAAGGGAGTGAGAGATGCCTTTGCCTTCGCACGTAATTTGTAATTCTTATCTGTAACAAGCTTGCCATTCATTGAACACGGCTTAAACGTATGCGTGTGCCTGTTAAATGCCATCAAGTGTTGCCTCACATAATGTATGGAGTCCCGGTTTTAAACCCCCATCGCGTTATGCAGATATTAAAGCTGCTTAAAAATAATCAAATTCCGGATGAAACGTTGCGAAAATGTGGCGTATTAAATTGCGCGATTTCGGTATCAGTTACAGCTCGCACACGCGCCATTTGCTCAACCCCTTTTTGCTTTTTATCTGCGAAATTATACGCGAATCTCGCTCATAATTATGTGCTCGCACTCACCATAATTGAAAATTCACGGACCGAGTGTTCGGGGCGCATAAATTTGAATACTGTTTACGTCGAGGGCGCATGATTTCACGTGTCAACTGCAAAATGAGAGGGTACCTTCCAGATGCAATTCACGCTTTTGTCTGTCGGTGTTAACGATATACGAATGAATTTGGGTCCAGTGCATCGATGCAAGCGCAATTGTACCTGGTGAATTGATTGTGCCACGACAGCTTCAAGAACTGGAATGATGAGTCCTACTCATCAGGTCTAGACATATCAAGTATACTGCATTGTCAGACAATCTCTCAGAACTACCGTTAATTGTATGAGAAAACTGGTATATAAATGATGGCTGGCAGATGCCAACCGCTTAATGGGTATTTCGAAGCATTTTAAAATCTAATTTTCGTCAATTCCCGGGAGGAAAAACTAAATATGGACATACATGTATATGTATATCACGTTTTCCATATATGGTTAGACCAGAAAGTGGTCACAAATGGACCTATGTTTTTCCACATGTTTTTAATTCTTACATATGACCATATACATGTATAGTGTATGATAACATATTTGCAGATATGGTCATTATTATCTGTGTATGCCCATACCTGGGAAATATAATTCCATAACATACATGTATATTGGCATGTCCTACAATTGCTTAAGATATGTGAACAGTAATTAGATTCGCTTTAGTAGAAAATATAACATTTTTCATATATGGCCACGTATGCAGTCATGGACATGTATGACTTACTCTAAAGTTGCCTTAATTGTATGGTGATGTCCTTACGTGGCCATATGTGGACTTTAACATGGCCATAAATGACTCATACATGATCAGATATGTTACAAAACTATATACATTTATGGCCATATTTAACTTCTCCACCCGGGTTGAGTCTGCTAGAGAATGTAACTTTACTAATCAGTTTTCAATATACATGTAAATGAAATCAAGACTTAGCTTTATTTTAACAATGCGGCTGATAAGGTCACACGAATTTTATCAATTCAGAAACGTATTCTTCCCATGTTTTGCAGTGAAATGGAAAATGTTTCTTGACAATAATTTACTCTTTTGTGCAGTGCCTTAGAAGTAATTTTGGCGCTCATTTTCATGACTGTCCTGTTGAAACTAGGATTAACACATTTAACAGTAATAGATTAAGAAGAATCCATTGTAGTAAATTACTATTGTGCATCAGGCATGCATATTTTCACATGATCCACTTCTAGAAACATAAATTGTCGAAAATTCTTCTTATAGCCCTGGCCTACACTGTACGTACTCATTTTCAATGCAACAATTTTCCACTTGACATGTTAACTTTCCATCTAATCCATGACCAGATTTATAGTGCGTACAAAATGGCTTGCCAGAGTTCCTTGCGATTCTATGAAAGTCAGCATATTGTGATGGGATATTTTGATGGAATGGGACTGCAAAGTATATGTAAAAATCATCAAACATTAATGGAATGCGAATGTACTGTATGACTGAAATTGGTTGCAATAAAAATTTAACGTAAATATCCTCTTCTCCTCCCTCCCCCAACGTTTTCAGTGGGTCCTTTAGAAAAACTATCTGTTGCACACATAGTTTTTTTTTTC
Organism: Rossiulus vilnensis; assembly: GCA_034700785.1. Classification (NCBI taxonomy): domain Eukaryota; kingdom Metazoa; phylum Arthropoda; class Diplopoda; order Julida; family Julidae; genus Rossiulus; species Rossiulus vilnensis. The sequence continues at coordinate 6,274 of JAQIXS010003363.1, forward strand.
TAAGTGCTTATAGTTTATAGTACAGTTGAAATATTGCTTCCAATATACTAAATAGCTGCAAATTATGTCATACGTAATTGCCACTAGCTAAAATGAGGTAGCTACATACGGCCCTTCAGACGTTCATTCCTACTACCTAAGCAACTTTGAAATTGTATATTATGTTCAAGATTAATTTTGATGTTGCCAGTGACATTTAAGGGCGTGTCTTTGAGACACAGTAAGTTAAGTTAATTAAAGCGTAATTATCAGAGATCTTAAAAGTTATTGTTATTGCGTAAAGATATGCGAATAGTCAAGTCAACCGACACAATGTCTGTACTCTACATGTCTGTAGACTATATGTATATTTAAACGGTACAACACTTCCATAAACACCCAAATCAACAAGGGAAGGAGGTTTTCTTGTTCGTCTATTGCAGCTTGAAATTATGCAAAGTAAGAGTACGAGCCATGCTAATTACCAATATAATGTTTATCCGTGGGTGCAATGCAGACGAGTCTACCTATACCATTATTTCGTGTACTCCCCTCAATATAAATGCAGATTGACTTTCAAGTGTGTAAGTCGATCTAAATTTAAATTAGGTTCGCTCATAGATATATATAGAGTTGTACTTCATTGATCAGAAAAACTTCTTTGGAGACTTGCGCTGCTTTATAACAATTTGTAACGAAGAAGCTGACGTTTATAGCCAAGCATATATACTCAGTACTATATGCTCCAAAAACCGCGTAGGTCTACACAAAACCAACCTTCACCGCACCACATGAAATGCCCGAAAGGACTGTCTACATCACATTTCTTCAGTATGAAGTAAATACTTGAATAAATAATGAGGAAATTTATAACGGTTTATGAAATGTTTAATTTAGTTCTGCCATAAATGAAGCAATTCTCAAAAGAAACAATTTTATCAAGGTACACGTTAGTTTCTGTATATCTTTTGATTACAAAGCTATTTTCGAAATCTATAAGATTTCGATTGGCGTCAGTTGAGCAACAATGGACTAAACAATAACTAATTAAACCCCTACCACATGGTATATCACTTGCTGCTAGTAGGGTACTGAGTTGAATTGAAATAATGAATTTTCTAGAGCAATGCACTTACCAGTATTAAATATACTATGCATTTAATTAAAACAAATATATTTTAATGTTTTTGTAACGTTCTATATGGAACGCATATCTAACGAATTCAAATTATAAAATGCTAACTGTATGAATTTCTTGCATTTGAAAGCTAAACTTATGCAATTGTATATCTACGTAAATAAATTTGCAATAGGCCTAGTATAAGGCAAATCATCCAAACGATCGATGATGTGGCAATCGAGAACTTATTTAGTATACAGTAGAAGCACCTAAATGTAGCCAATGAAAAGTTCGGCGCATGAAACATGTATGCCATTTACTACAACTGAATTGCATTTGCTTTTGCCCTTAAAGAGTAGGCGAAAGAAAGATAAAAAGGAAATTGCCACAATCGTTATTAGATGCGAAAAGGAGAGTGAATGAAACACTGAAATCCAATTCAACGAATACATTTTAGTGAGAAAGCCGTGTAAAACGTCTATAAAATTTGCTTCGTTGCAGACATTTTACTTGTTTACATAAACTTGGGCAGTTCTGCAAATTCCGACACGAGAGCTTTCGCACATTTCTTGAAAATCAGTCAATACCAGCGCGAATTTGTTGTATTCAAGATGTAATTTTCTTATGTAGATTCAAAGCGGACGTTAAGACGATCAAGCTATAGTTTCAGACCCATTATTATAAAAAACTATGCCATCCCTGCATGTATGAGAATAACATCTATGCTAGTCATGTAAGCAGACAGAGTAAATGTGAGCACTAATCAAAATTGATTAATCTGCATCAAACGCTTGACAAAGTAGGAGTAAAACCACCGGTGAGTGTGAGATAAATGTGAAGAGCATTCATTCTATTTTGTATGATAATAAAAAACAAGTGCTGATTACCAGGTCTTGATGGTCTTGCAGAATTTATCTAATGCGCTTTGTTTATTAAAAAAACGTGATAGTCATTCAGTCTTTCAAAATGATACACTAAAACATCCTGTTTTCTCTTTGCAAAACTGAATGATGTGCATGAAACTTTTTGATCGCGCAATGCTTATGCACAAAATGCTATAAAATAAAACAATTACTTCTCGTCAAATCTACCCTCGCGAATTGGATAAATTTCATCTTCGAATTAATCACGGTGTAAGTTAGGAGGGAATAGCTAATCCGTGCTTCGCAAGCGTAAATTTCCCCTTTATATTAAAGAGGTAAATGTGCCGTAGATGTGAACTATGACTTATCGATAACATTTTTTCCTACTGCTTTTTAATTTAAAAACCAGTTTCATATCTGGTATTAGGAAGGCAATTTAGGGCGCCGATAAGCGTCGTCGCCAATTTCCTCGCATGCACTAACCCTTAGAAGCATTCTCGCCTAGAAGCAGTTTTATATTGAAATTTGATTGCTGATTACTGTTTAATTTTCCATTGTGACAGCGCCAACGAAAAGCGTGCGATGTGGAGCGAAATAAAATTGGATCTGTGCTTTTTTGCGAAATATGCCATCGATGCTTTTATGATAGGCTGTCAGAAAAGATTTTCAATTTCCATAAAACAGTATTGATCTTTTGGAGATGGAGACAGAAGCCTTATTTTGATGCCAACTGATGCATCATCCTTCCAGGCAAGTTTATCTACAGTTAGCCCATAAAAGGTGCCTTAAGATTCTGCCGCCCTTAGATTGCACTTTTTTTTGCACCAGTATTGCTGCGTCATATTTTTTAATCGAAAGAATAGTAGTACGCGTACTGCGCTTTTGCTTGTCAGTCAAGGTGTCAGTAATAATGGGCTTTTTGTGTGCTTTTTCATGTGTTAGTGACTGACAATTTACCGAAGTTGTTCATAACTACTTTATACTGTAAATATTTTGGAATTTGGACAAACCTTAAAAACGCTGGTAAATTCAGTGATGGTGAATTTTAATTAGGGATGCCCTTTGATTCTAGGTTTTAAGAATGCCTGATACTTTCAGCTCGAATTCCTTTAACGGCAGCCTAGCAACTCTTTGGTTTTGATATGGAGCATTGAAACATGCCAATATCACAAAGTTAAATTCAATTAAATTGTGAGTCATATGACTGCTCCTAAAGTTTCAAAACAGTTCTAATGTAATTCTCCTTCAAAACTTGCGCCAGACAAAATTAATCAATTTATGTTTGGTGAGGCTCGGAATGGATGGTATCCATCAATTATTTATCCGATAACGAATTTATTACAGCGTATAACGCAGCGCATAATTTATGGGCATAAATTATATACCACATAACGGATTTATTAAAGCTGATATGCCGCGGATAGTTTATGGACACCCTGTACCATCGAATGAAAAAATATTAATCGCTTAAAGATTGACCTCAAAACCACAAAGACCTTCTTGTTTCAGATTAATAAATCTTAAGGGATTTAAAACGCAGACTTTTGTAACATATTTGTTTTGTCACAAATCAAAAACGAAACTAAGCTATATTTTTAATATTTTAGTTCAGATTAATACAGCTATAAATCATGGAAAATAAAGGGGAGAAAAAGTGGAAAGATAAAACGAGCACTAAAAATTATAAAAAGGGGGCCCGATTTCCGATAAAAAGCCATGCCAAAAATTAACTTTGTATTTTCTACATGTACGCTCAGTATTGAATCCGATAAGACTACCATATACACATGCTGCAAGTCTTTCTTTAATATTGGTTATGCTCATGCTTATCTTTAAATTGTTCACAAGACGAGTTATTCCGATTTTATCTACTAGATGAACAAAATTCATGTAATTTTTATACCTTTTGGTAGGCCAGCTACTTAGCTCACAAGTGTACAATAAGCATCCATTCGGGTGTTAACGAAGAAATAAGTTAAACTCTTCAGGTTTCATGGATTGAAGAAATGTGGGTCGGACTGCCCAGTGGTTTTATTACTGGTCGCTCTATCGTGCCACTAATTGCAAACAAGCAGTTGTTAGCTTGAATTACTTATCTTTTGGAGATTCAGTGTGAAGCCACATCCACCAGCGGGTATTTCTTTTTGGTATAATTTATACGACTGCTTAGTTGCACTTCGCATTAAATCAGTTAACTAGCCATGCAGCTAATTTTGCAGCTTTAAAACTCGCGAAGGCTTTAACGCACCTGCAAGTATAACGGAAAGCTAACCTTTATGTATAGGTCAGCAACGAATTCCTAGCAGATTTCGCGACCCTTGCAATCACAGATTCGGTCTAATTTGATTAAAAAGCGCTACTTGCTGACCAGAAAATTTCGCTTTCCTTCATCTCGGGTGGTTTGGTTTGGATAAATGGAGTTTCTTCGCACCAAAGCAGACCTCATTTTCCATAACTTCTTAGCAAAGTTTGCAGGCTAGCACTGGTTTCATGCACTGCACAGTAGATGCAAACATTTGTGCCCAGTTGGGTTCGTTTTAATTAACTTTATGGCCGTGTACTTAACTGTCGTGTTCGCATTATGGCGCAAACTTTTGTTTCAATGAACTTAATTGTTCGGAATGCTCCAGGCAGCTAATTGCGTTTTATACGTCAGTTCGTGTGCGTTGGACTGCGCCAAGAGCTGGTTGGTTTATTCGGCGATTAAGGTAGAAGACCGCAGACTGAAACTGATCTAATGGACGATTAAATCGGTCGTAATTTGGCGCAACTCGATTCCATGGACACGATCTACTCGGAAATTTTCCACATTTCTTTGAATCCAGCAGTGCGAATCCGGGCTAAGAATTTCAACGAATTTTATGAGGTTCATAAACTTGTTGACTCGAAGCCTGCGTTTCTTTTGTTTTAGGTAATAGCGAAGGTTAAGAAACTACAGTGGGGATTTAAGCAATTGTAAGCAGCTGATTGTAAGTCATTAACGTAACCCTATTTATTTCCAAATAAAACTTGGTCTGTTCCAGTCTTAGCAGTAGTTAAAGCATTCCCGTTTACATTTGGAAAAAATATTATTGTGGTTGCACTTCCTTTTCTTTGTTGCCAGAATGTTTATGCCAGAATGCGGTTTGCATTTGCACTAAAAAGATAACAATTTGAGATTCAATTTCAACTGGATTATGCTGGCTGCTTTTGTAATCGCGATCGATTTTCCATTACCCCGGCAAGCCTACATGAATTTTTATTAATTCGCAAGTCTAATTTTTTATGCATTTAAAATTGGAGTTTTGTGCCGTGCTGAAGTGGGTCACAATCATTGGTTACACCTATACTTCGGCTTATATCGAGAAAGTGTAACCATTTGAAATACAGTGCCCATAAATTATGCACCTATCGTAAGCCTGAATAGTTTCACTATAACGGGGGTGAATAATTAAAGATAACCTGTAGAATACGATTGCTTTTAAAAATACCAAATCCTTGTTACATAAATATGCCGCAGTCCATCTCTATTATAAAATGGGATTATTTGAAAGATTGAGCCGCGGAAATACGTCTATATAGAATACTACACCCTGTACCTCAGCACTTATCGAACAAAGAAGAAAATACGTTGGTAGCATTTTATGCCAAAAGAAGTAAGAGAGGTTACTATAGCGTTTACTCATATCTTTCATGAGTATCTTTGCCCTCAAACGGAAATAACATCTCATTTGCTTTGTTTTCTCCAAAAATAAATAGTGCCATCATGTAGAAACCAAATAATGCGGGCTCAAACTTTGATTCTAAAATATCAATTCACATTTCGCAGCTTTAACCTTCATTATCTTTTTATTTTAAATTAATCATCACGGACTACCAATTCTCTAAACGTTAAATCACATTCTTATCGAATAAGTGAATGAATCGATTGAAGATTTTTTTTCTTCTCAGAGACTATCTTTGATCATCAAATTTCCTTGATGAAACAGATGGCTCCCGAATCGATGCGCTCCATTTCCTTTTTTAATTTGGAAAAATGCCAGGCATTAAATAGACTGCAAATAGACAGGCATTAAATAGACTGCATGCTTGTTAGGTAATAATTATGATAACACTGAAAAAAACTGTTATAATTTCATTTCAAATGCACATGAAATTGGAAATATTTATACATTGTATACTCGGGTTTATGTACATGTATGGATGTAAACTGTGTCTCAGAAGTCAACGTACTGTAAATATCTTTATACCGGAAAATCTACACTGTATTCAATGCATGCTGTGCAGTGCTGATGGTGTGTGTACAGAATTATTGTATGCGCCTGAAAATAATTGATCTATAGCACTTGTTTGAGTCTGCATTTTTCTAATTTACAAATTGCTTTTATGTAGTAAGTATTGCTAAACCATAGAAGATTTCATAATTATGTTTAGCGTAATTCGCGTACGTATGAAAACTATAATACCATAAAATTTACATTTTTAAAAATAAACAGCTTATGAATTCGCTTGGAAATCCATAAGCATTGGATTTTATTACTACAAACACTGCAGATGCTACTAGCAATTTTACAAAAGTCATTTCTGTCATACCAGTCATCTATTTTATAATCATGTCAACCATCATTGACCTCTTGAATAAAAATCTGTTTATAATTTTATGAGCTATACAATTTCGTATAATTAATAAAACCACCTTTTTCAATATATGTATTCGACGTTCGAAGAGAAATTCCTTAGTATCAGAATTTTAAAAATAAAACGCATTTTTAACTTACATTATTGATTACAATGCAATTTTAACGACTCGAAATATAAGCTTTCTTATTTTCAATTCAGGGATATCAAGATGCTATGGTTTTCTTTCAATCTGTAATTCTTGACTGACGCTTTTAGCTATGGTGGAAGCACAAACTGTCAACAGTGCATACTGTATAAGTAATTAAAAATCTCTCCTCTTATTAAGTTTTGTAAAGAACGAAGAGAATGTTTGAACAATAACTTTAAAAATGATACTGTAATTTATGACAGAATGTATTATTAATGTCTGTAGCATATATTTTATGTATGATGTACAAAAATGGGTCCCAAGCAAGTTCTGTTATTGCACAGTATATCGATTAAGGATAAAGTGCAGTTTTAAATTTAAAGAAAAATTAGTGGCGTATTTAGCGCTTCGGGGGCCCAAGGCGCAATGTAATTATGAGGCCCCTCCTAAATATTTTCTTTGCAGACTTTTGACAAACTTATTTAGTTGAAAAATCAATATATATTGTGGAACTTTAAAATAAAAGCCGATGCACAGATGCTGGATTTTAGCCTGCAATTTTATACAAATGTATTTAGAGATACTGCTATTTTTAGATAAAGGTAATCACAAATATGGCGTTTAACATTTGATATTTCCTACGGATTTAAGAAGCACATACATGTAGTGTTTGCAGATAATTGATAGACAGGCTAAAACAAATAATAACTCACATTAAATTACATAAATGTTTGGTATTTTAAAAAATCTGTTCATGACAAATGTTGTAATGGATTATACATGTATTTTTCTTGTGACGAAAGCTAGTGCTGCACTTTGGATCTGCTAAAAATAAAGCACGTATTAAGTTGGTTTGTCTTTCATTGCTACTCATTACTCTCCCACCTTCGCTATTCATTTGGTGAAGGATTTATGCTTATACATGTAACTTGAAAATTTCAGTTGGAAGCTTTAATTTAATATCGAATCATTTTTTGTCAACATAGGTGCACTATATGCAGGTTCTTATTCTTTTTCAATCTTTTGACATAAAATACACCTCTCAAAATAAAATAGTAACAGGCGTTCTTTGCAACTGTTTTGGCAATGAACCACATAATTGGAAATCGCAGTACCTCCTTTGATACCTTTAGTAATTGAGTGGCGTGAACAATTGTCATATGCACAATAGCATTATGCTAGTTGGGATTAACGTCTATAGCAATTAGTTACATTTATCTTTCCATTTAAAAGGTTTCACAAGTTCAAGATTTTGAAATTTTCAATCAAGCAACTTTTTTCAGCAATTTAGGGTTTAAATTGCGTCCTATTGGAAATGTGCAGTACTAAAACAACTTAATACATGCTGTTTGATTGGCAACTATCTTATACGCAAAGCTTTGGATACGAGCGTTTGCAACGAGTATAATAGAAGGACTTAAGTGGAAAGTTGCATTGTGATTATAGTCATTTTCTGAGAAACTGGGTGATTAACTTAAAAGATAAATTTGGCAAAAGATGCAAAGCGAGCTGCAACGGACGATTTTAGCTTTTCTTATGTTGCTTATGTTCGATGTGCAAGTAAGCTTGCTTTTCATGCGCTCCGAAATGAAAGCTGATTAATTTCAGAAAAAAGGGAATTAAAACCAACAGCTCTGGGGATTTGCTTTCAAATATATGAAGCTTTAGGGTACAAATACAAACAGCTCTCTAATTAAACAATGGCTTTGCGCACAACCTGGACTTAACGCTCTCTAGACGAAAATGAAAACTCAACAGAAGTTCCCTCTAAGCGGTATATTGATATTGCATGAACGCTGATATCGCATCATGATAGGTACACATTATTGCAACACTGGCAACAGCCTTTGGGAATTTTAATTAGCAAAATCCACGTTGCACGACGTCATATTATCGGCTTAAAATGTCATTTTCAATGGATTTAATAAATCTTTTGACCATGTAGTGTTTATGCGAATTTTGTGGCAGAACTTTTCGAAACTTCCTTTCTATTGCAAGACAATTGCTGTAACAGCATTTGTTTGCTATTGTAATCACCATGCCCATGAAACTTTCATGCGAGCTCGTCTGGCCATATCCAGAGCTTGATTCGAGCAAACCGTGTTAAGCATTCATGGCATCTAAAATTCACCTGAAAATGCAACGAACGTGCCGAACTACTAGAAATACAATGATAATCAGGTTTAGCAAGAGAATTATTTTAAAAAGGATTTATTGGATAATCTCGTTGTACATAATCAAATTTACAGTTTTGGGCTTCGCAAGACCGAAAACAGGTCCACTGAAATAAGTACCGTGTACTTGAACCATCAGAATCAAGAAGGCGGTTAGACTTTGGTATATTATTTGAATACGCAGCGACACTGGAGACAGAATAAAGAATGGTTTAATGCCGTCTTAATATTTTATTAAAACCTGCATTGCAGCTTTTGGTTAATAGTTTATTGTAGAATACTATAAAGCTATTTCAGGTACATGTATGTAAATAATTTATATTTTGACTTAAAAATAATTATTTTTAGAAGCATCCTATTTTGCAATATGCCCTATACCTATTAAGAAGCGTTTATGAAACATGTCCATTTGGCGTGACATGCATATTTTTTTTAAATCAATACAAAGTAAATTTCGGTAATTAACGATAAAAAAACGTGTTTCAGTAATTAATTCACACAAAAGTAAGCGTATTTTTAGAATGTCACACTGTCGCAATAACCCAACACAGGAAAATATTTCTTCCATAAGAATATGCTCAGTTTATGGGGTTGCCACGAAGATACATTTAGCCCTATGGATTGACTTTCACCAACATAACATTGCCTCTTGAAATTTGCAGATGTTTTAGTTATGATCGATAAAAAGATTCGCATTTCTTCAGATACTTAATGTCTGCGCTATATATGTTTACATAAAAATTCAGTAACTTTTGAAAGCGATACTCTGGTGCGCTCTTTCTAAAGAGCTCTTTCCAGAGTGCTTTTGACGCTGATTTTACATAGGAACGCTTTATACGCCCTTACTATATACACGTTTTTCGATAGCCAATATATGCTAAAATACTGTAAAACACAAATGTAGGAGACTGAAGTATCTACTTCTCATATATTCCGTGAATTCAGGTGTCTTGGAGAATGGGGCCCTGGGCATTAATAAATAAGTACAATAGCCACATGATATCTTCCTGGTTTCTAGATGGTTCTTATCACAAATGGCCGGTAAAAGCCTTACAAGCGTCATCAAAACAATGTGAAAAATGAGATTCTCTTGATGGGGAACTTTTCTGAACTGCATAAAAGGCGATGCTTGGCATTGATCCGCATTTATAGATATATTATTGTGGCGAATTCACTGAATTGTCGTGATAGCAATGCATTATTGATGATTTACCCTCTCTTTCTGCTTTAGGGTCATGTTGGCCATTTGTTATCTACCCGGGATAAATAATACATGTACATACATTTTTAGGCCAGGGCTTCTACGCAGCATTTGGTTTAGTAACTTTCATTTTTTTGTAGTAAAAATACTTATATATGACTTATAAAATACTTAAATATGAGTTTGTTTTTTCCCAAATTGGCTTAATTGCGAATTATTAAACTGGATTCCAACCCATAAAACACTACATCGTGCATGCAATAATACTAAAATTCAAGTACATCGGTGTTACATTTTAATCTCTTTGGAACTTATTGCGGTTATTCAATCATGTCAATCTTACTTCCTGAGAATTGTTATTAAATAGGCTACAGTGATCTGTGAAATACCTTATGCCTGTTTTGATTTGTCAAATTTAAACTTGCGACGAATATTTAACAGAAGGTTTGCACGAAGTCTTTAAAACGTCTTGTGCTATCTATTGAACTTGCTTTGAATAATTGATTTGTTGAGAAACAGTGTAACGTTTCCGAATTTAAAAATCCAACTTGGCACATGGTATTTGAAATATGGCCGTATAATATTGATAACTTGAAATTATTCTAAATGCGACTTACACATACCATGCATATTGCTTTTATCAAGAGTATCAGAGTTCAGAAATGGATGAATAAGATTTGTGAAGTCTTTGGTACATACATATTATTAATCTTGAAACATGCTTTTTTATTTTCAGAGTCTGACTCTGTTGGTGTTTCCATTTCTTCCTGCTTCCAATATGTTCTTTCCGGTTGGCTTTGTTATAGCTGAAAGAATTCTATACACTCCTAGCATGGGATTTTGTATGCTTGTATCTCAGGGCATCATCATTTTATCACAAAGAAGGTAAGAATGTCTTTTATGTTCGCAACTACTGTATATACAGTGTACATGTTTTCGTTTCCATAAAATTCTATCAATCTACGTGCGGTACACAGTCATTTCAGAATAAAGCTCTAACTTTATTGTAGTGTCCATGCAAGTGGCTTTTTATTAAATCAGATCCGAATAAAACCTATTCAAAGCGCTAATCAACGAAACACTTCGATGATTATTTCAATCATCTGGTGAAAGCACAAACTTGTCATTTTATTCTGTGTCATACTTCAGTTGATTTTGTTAACATTTAAAACACAGTTCTTAAAGTTCACTTTTGTTTAATAAGTGTGCAGTATATCTTACTATAAGCTGTAACGTCGATCTGGGGTGTAGAAGGGAAAAAAAGGATTTAAAACCCCTTTGCAACTTGACATTTCAATGATACTGACGACTTGTACTTCATATACATGTAGTTAAGAAAGCAGATCTTTTTTGGTATCCATGATTCAGGAAAAGATTTTTATTGTCATTAAATGGTAATATTTCAGTTCCTGGAGGTAAACTATTATTTTAGTACGGCTACTTTATGACTCTAATTAACTCTTTATTTAATGGGGATTTTTCATTACCAACTCAAAAAAATTAATCAACTTCATAGAAAGTGAATCCAATAGTATACGAGATAATGTATAACATATACAATTGTACAATTATCAAGGCAACCATTTTATTCGTGCAGAAATCTTCGGAATTGCATTGATATTTCGAGAATCTTATACGAAACACAAGCTTTATTTTCCATTGAATTGATTTTTTTATAAAATATTTGATTACAAAAGGCCATGACGCAAACAACAGATTTCCCCGCTTATTTCCCGTTCTTTGTGTTTCTGTCAATCCTTTGTAAGCATTTTTAAATACAAGTGCTTGATGGTATGCCACGCCCTTACCAATTTGCGTGATATCCTCGTTTTATGTGCTATGTTGAAACAAATTCTTTGAGTTGGAAATAATCGCACATGTCACGAAAAGCTTAATGCTTTCGTCTTTAATAGAATTTTTAAAAAAATGCATTTTGAAATCAATACATTAATACAATACAACTTTACAACTTTGAAAAATCATATTAATTTATTCAAAGAACCTACAGAGGTGATTGTAGTGTCAATTTGTAGGGA
>JAQIXS010003364.1:0-18391 GCA_034700785.1 Rossiulus vilnensis
TTAATATGGCCGCCAACGACAGTGTATGCCTAATAGTTTTTGGGTGCAGGTAGTTTCAAGAGCTACTAGTTTATGATCTGAAATGCCCGCACCATGTTCGCCCATAATTGCTTCAATTACTTATCAGGAATGCTAAATTTATTCCCACACCCCCTCCATGGATCACTGGATATCACGGATTTTGTCCATGCTTATTATAATTTTTGTTTTATACTGTAAATATGTAATCGGGACACTGTATGTAGCATTGATATTAAGTGTTGGAAGCATAAATGTATATTTATATTTTTTAAATGGAGGGTATCCTTTTGGGTCAGGTCTAAATCAACTGCTCGCACCATGCCGCTTAATGTGATGGACGTGACCTGAAATTCACATTGCAAGTGAATATTCGCCATTAGTTAATCATTGCACGAGTGAATAGACTTGATCTTACGTTCCCTTTAAATTTTGTTAGTATTAAATTCACCTCACAAATTAATAGCCTTTATCGAAAGTGTTCCGCTTACTCTTCACAAAATCAGTAGTTTACGTTACTATTTAATAGTAAGATTTGCCATTCGCGCTACACAAATTATACTGATTAAAGTGGTGATCTGAAATTCATCCCTCTGAATACTGTGATGAATCATCTGTCGCATGGAAACGTTTAAATTCGCAACACCGTACTGATTGACAGGGTTCATATAAAATGAATCAATAATGAATAAGGATGATTGAAAATTCAACAACGGCAAACGTTCGTTCGAGCGATGCTGCAGTAATATCGAGGGCATGATCATCATGCATGTTGCAACCACTTATGTGTTGAAGGATGCTCGCCATTGGTTTTCCGTGCCAACTGGCACATCCGGGTTTGTATGTGTGCTAGCGCTAAGCGCGGTGACTCATAAACCAGTCGCACCGACGACCTTTGACTCGGGGACCCTGGGCTTCGTCGGCTTTACGTAGAATTTCAGTCAATCGTTTGTCACTTGGAAACGTCCATAAAAGATTATCAGGTTGTGTCATGCTAGTGCTGGCATGATTGGTTGTTTTGGAGGAGGGACTTTGCAGATTTCTAAAAAAAAATCGCATATTGAATATACGCTTTTGCGGTTTGTTTACGTTTAACATTTCTACCTGAAAAAGTATTTAGCAAAAACTCGGTAGATTTCTATTTGATGTTGATTCGTCCCTACTGTCAGCAAGGATATGCCATGTCGATGTGGTAGGGGATGTAATTCGTCAAATCATATTATTCAGTGGTTACCACCGCATTTTGATAGCCACTGTCATCATTGCCAAACTGAATTTCAGTTAGCTTATGGCTATTCTTTTGCTGTTTTATGGCCCTCTTGGTCGCAGTGTCTCCCACTGGAGACTCTTAATCATTTGGGAATTACTCTCATCTCGCTGGTATTTGCGGGGACGAATCAAGCAACTCGTCGCTGCACCGTTTCGAGTTCCTGCGCTCGACCCACCCTGTAACTTGCTGTAAGGATTCCAAATCGGACAGCAGTATTCAAGAAAGGGTTCATAGTACAAAACTACTATTGATAAATATCCAATCTGTTTAAACGTTTTGAGGACAAGTTTGGGATATTCTTTAGACAAATCTAAGGCGCTGTCTAGGCAAACCAGTAATTTTACTAATGTACCGTCTGTGCTCCCAATCCTAGATATTTAGCAGAAGAAACAACTTTTTAAAGGAACAACTTCTAGATTATACGCCGGAACTCTTCTTGCCCTTTTACGAGATGTCCTCATTATCAAACATTTAAAATGTGTATTGGCTCCATCAAAATTCGTTTGAAATTTCTTATCGCCGCAGAATCGTTAATTTTTCGAAGACGTTTATGTAAATTTATGCAGATCTGCTTTATAGAATGCTTTACGCATTTTAAACTTGGCATCTTAACAATTGTACGAATTTCTAGAATTGTTTCTCTACCAAACTAGAATTTAGATAACATTCCCAGGAGCTCTTCTCAGTGTTATTTTTACGCAACGTTGCAACTCGTATCTGCGAGATCACGCATAATACGTTGTATAACAAGAAAAATAATGAAAGGTTGGCATGTAGTAGATCTGCATGTTGCATTAACCGTAATTAGGGTTCTGGGAATTTCCGTGACAAACGTTGGTCTCATCTGGCAAACTATCAGTTGTCATGGTTTTTGTGTTATCTTGCGCAATAATGAGGTAGACACGCGCATGTGCAACGCAGTTCTTGATTACTTGTAATTGTCATAAAGCTAACACCTCCTACGATTTAACTCCTGTTTTAGTCAGCGATTTTTTTTAAACAGAAAAATCGATTTTTCAGGATCGTTCAAACTCCAAAAATGAATTTTACGAAAATGTACTTTTTATAAAAGATTTTCCTCCCGCCAATAATAAATCGTTGTTTCGTTAATGTTTACTTTCTTATACATGTACATGTAGGTAAAAAAGAAAATTAGATTTTTTAACATCAACTGTCGATGGAACTCAAATATTCTAGGGGGAAGGGGAGAGGAATTAATTTTGAAAATTGTTTCCTTCGTCGAAATGGTTTCTTCCCTTAATGGTCTTTCCATGGTTTTAATGGTGATTTTCTAAACCTTCTTCACCTGCTGAATGTTTTCAAAATGTGTTATTATCGCGTTATTACACCCACGTATTGTTATTTTTGAATACACGATAATAAAATCAACTTCATAAAAGGTTTCCTGAAATCTCCGTAATTTTGACCATTTTGTTAAAATAATCGAAACGGGTGTTGTGAATATCATAAACGTTAACATGCAGTGTTCCAGATGCCATTTGCTATTTCGCAAATTTGATTCATACAACTGAGCTTCGAATGATTTATGCGTGGGTTTTTAAATTACACGAAATGTATTCGTTGACATTGCGAACTGCACCGGCAACATTATTCACGATGATACGATAGTTTTATTATCGTGGGCGAGAAAGGCAATTAATAAAGAGGGGGATAAAACTATAATTGGTCAGAACGAAGACGAATTTCTAACTCATAGGCCTAACTCCTTTTAAGATCGCTCGTGAATCTTCATAGATTCTCTCTTGACCTGACTTGATAAAATCTTTATTTGCGTTATTTTTTTATACAGTACCCTTGTTTCTTTGCCTTAAAATCTTACAAAACCCCTGTATCTTACAATGGCCAATGCGTGCCAAAGAATGCCATGCATTGTTCTCAAACTGGCAAAGTTATTTTAGTCGTTCTAAATCTAACTAGAAATTTACATCTACATGTTTTTAATCAGGCAAAAAAATTATCTTAACTTCGAAAAACATCTCCAATTTGTCGTACGTATTAAGTATGCTACATATCACATGTTGGTGACCATTCTGAATACAGAGTACTGTGAAAGCAATTTTAATTTTTAATTTAAAAGAGCTTCAATATGTTATCATATGCGTGATATGTTAGTAATTTCACAGCCTAGATTTTTCGTGAGTAAGGTAGCACATTATGCTAATTTAAAAGGAATATTTTGATGCATCATCTACGAGCATAACTAAAGTGTCCCAAGATAGCTAGCTACCCAAATACAGACAAAAATCGATGGCAGGCTCGCACAGCTTTTTGCAAAAGTTCACTAATGCGATCGATGCGCAAGCTGGTCCACATAAAAAAGGTTGAGATGCGTATCATCTTATTACCGGAAGTTAATTGAAACGAGCGGGCAAAGGCGCTCTTTAACATCAAATAAAACTAGAATTTACCCAAATGATCAATTTCCTCCTCGGATCAAGTCCGATCGTTTTGGCACTTTGTTAGCTCTGGATGTAATTGAAGAAGATAGGGGAAAGAACGTTAAGGAACAGTCAGCGCTCTGGTGGCCATTCGTTTGACCATTCATCAGGTAAACGAGATTGATGTAGGCGCATGGATAATCACTGGTCAGGACTATAGAATGCGGTTTGTGATGTTTGTACGCATATCTCTGTTGGCAAGAGGTGATTCAACGTTCAACAATGGAAACTGCTCGTTTCAGGTGCATTCACTGTATGCGCAGGTGTTTGTTGTCAATATTTGTGGTAACACTGACCTTCAAACACCGATGCAAATTAGTTTGGGAATATCTGCGTATTGCGCTGTAGAAATGGTTGAAACTAAAAAGTGCATACAAATCAATGCAATACCTCATCGGCCCGTCATCCTTGGTACATGTATCAAAATGGCTCCGATTCATAAAATCTCAATGATGCAATAAAGCGTTCAAATAGAATAATCAAAGATCATAGGGTCTAAAAGCTAACCTGTGTTTGTTGCAAGGTGTTTCATGTAAGCCATGCGATTGACGATAACTTCAACAGGTTGCAGTCTTGGAAAAAATCAAGTAACAACATGTTTTATGTCAAGTTTAACATTTTTCCATTCAGTTTATTGTTTTTGGTGCGTTTTTACGTAGGCCTATTTCAGATAAATTTAGCTTGCAGTCATTATTTATCTATTTTAAATTTTTTTATCTTCTTACGCATAAAATATTCTCTTTCCTGCGTTTTTACTTCATTTCGCTGCGCATCAATGTCTTGCTGTCTAAAAATATATTTTCTAGCTTTTTAATTTTTTTTAAGGATAACAATTTTGTAATACATGTATTTCGTAATAGAACATAGTGAAATTCAGCATGCATTTGCCGCTTTTCCCCCTTCCTTCCCGTAAGATATACATAATTAAAACTGAATTATTAAGAAGCTATTTTCGATTTTTATATATTTCGTATTTACAGTGTATAAAATACCGTACAAAATACAGTTACACCTTATTTTGTAACTATACTTTTGGTTGTCCGATATAATCCTGGTCCCGACTACCTCGGATAACCGAGCTTGCACTGTAATACCTTTCCAGCCGAAGGAATGAACCCGCACGCATGCTGCGCCACCTGTGTGAAGTTTGCGCTAAATAGTTAGTTGGGGGAAGCTAATAATTCGACTTACGCAATATAAATAATGGATTAATAAATTAAACCAGACTGCGGACTGACAAATAGTCTTTCTCCGCTTTCGAAAAACGCCGAAAAGGCATCCGAAAATATTGATCTCGGCGTAGGTGGAATGGCTTCCCAAGGGGCCTAGCGCTGCTCGAAGTAGGCCTGAGCAGTGTTTTATCAATCAGAAGTCTCGAAGGGCTCATGAAATGCTCCATTTGGACCGGAATTCGATGCTTCTTGTATTTGAAAACCGAGAAAATGCATCGCGATTCAGCGGTTAATGACTCGCTCCACGCGTAGAAACGCACGTCACCGGGGTAATGTCGTCATCGGTGACGTCAAAGCGAGCGGGGTTTTATCTCACGTGGATCCACCAAGATTCACTAAAGCTCCCTGCATCGGGTGGAAAACTGCTATGAGATTAAGATACGATTCAGACGACCACATTCGGATTCACGAAAAAGCATTTCGCACGGGGAAATGTCGATTGAAGATTCACAAGGATTTACTGGGGTGGACGAAGATTCGATGTCAGTTGTTGAACAGGTTGATTACCACGAAGCGTTTTGGTGGAGTGATTCGGATGGATTCATTCGTATTCCCTAAATCATAATGGCAGGTTCAGAGACATTAAAAGAAGTGTTCAGTTGTAGGCAGTGTTACATTTTGTTGCAATTGTGGAGCCCATTAAAACTGATTTTACAAGCATTAGTTGTAAGAGTTACCATATTGAGTGATTTGTTAATAAGGTTCCGTGCACAGGACCTGGGAAACCTGGGAAAGTCCGAGGAATTTTGAAATGTTTTCAACAAGTCAGGGGATTCGCTAACTTGAATCATAATTCAGATTAAGGATGATTAAATATACATGTACATGTATCGATTTTGATGTTTACCTTGGTTTATATATACAGATGAAGTTGCTCTTTGTGCAATGAAAGGAAACGCTAAAATGGCAGACCGTTTCTCTTATTTTGCTTCAACTCAATAGCATTAGTTATATTCAAAACCTTACAGGCGGGGGAAAAATATAAAAAAATTAACTGGGAAACCAGGGAAAGTCAGGGAATTTCATTTTTATTAAAGCTGTGAGAACCCTGTGTTAATTTTCAAGAAGAAAAATGGCTTGATAACGCGAAGATCACTTCAAAACACTTTAATAACTGAGCTGTTGTAGCAAAGAATCATTGTTTGTATATTTACATGTAGTTCAATTTGCAAACCAGGCAAAATAATGTACATGTACTTTAACATTTGCATTTGTATCAGAAACAAGCTTGCACAAAGGAATAATCGTCGCATAATTAAACTGTACCCCTATTGGTCTTTGATATTTTCCTAGTAAATTTTATCGTGATGAAAGGCTTATGATCGTCCTTACAAGTGCCAAAATATATGCAAATAAATAAACAGACCAAAAATAAAAAAGTGTTTTCCCAGGAAATGCACGAGAGCACGTGGATAGCCTTTTGGCCGAGATGAGTAAATGTTTTGAATTCGGTAACCCACAGATGTACATGTAAGTGGAAACTAATAATTTGCGAATCAGCGAGTGGAACTAAGTCGTCCCATAAACCCCCTCCAAAACGACTATTAATTTATAGCCCTTAATTTCACGCGTTATTTCATCGCTCGGCCTTTTCATTATCCGCGTGAAACCATTTTGTGAATGTGGGTTAAGTGGCGTTGGTGCACTCGGCCTTCTTTTTACGGTCGCTGCTTGCGAGTGCGGCGCCGTGCATGGCGGGATAGCTGGGATGCCCGCGCTTCCGGTTCAAGGGTCGACCCATTGAGGAAACCCGGCGCGACTAGACACTCGGAAGATGTCACTCATGACGAAAATGATGTACGTTTAATTACAGAGTCGTATTTTGGTCGCAATAGATCAAAGGTTTGAAAGACAGGCCCTGGAGGAAAGATCATTACATGGTCAGTATACAACATTAGTATCAGTATTGTTTATACAGATCTCCGTACATAGCAGTAAGTATCTACTGATATCAGTACAATTTTATACTGGTCCATATACTGTCTTTATACTGGTCTTTTCTTCAGGGGGGTGTCCGAAAATTATATTCACCAACCTTTTCGAACCGTAATATTTTTACTTCCCTTTTTTAGCGGAGAACGTTTCTGTGCACGCTGCAAACGTTCTCTTACATTGTTGTTTTTAATGAATTGTTTTGCTTGAAATTCGACCGTTGCAGGTAGCGACTTTATGACATTTAAACATGTACTTTTATTTTTTTGACGTATGCATATACCTTAACAATGAGTACTGTTTGGTTTTGAAGCATTCCGTTCTACGACCATGTTTTCCATAATTTCTAATTTATAAATAATCGACTAAATCCAGAATGTGTTTAGGGGTGGTCCATAAATTAGCCAATATAACGCTATTTGAAGGATTCTTTACTCCCCTCCACCTCATGTAGCGCTTTGTAAGAAAACGTCAACCCCTTCCTTAAATTAAGAAAGATTCTATCAGTGAGTACCCAACATCAATGTTGTACGGTAACATTTGCATTTTCTTACATTTATCTAGAATAAAATTGGTGAGCAACACTAGTTAAGGAAGCGCCATAGGCGGAACGTTTCAAAAGTCCCCATCATAAATCAGGGATTTTCACATTGCAGTAACATTTACAAATACAATTTGATTAAAAAGTTTAAAAAACTCAAGCAAAATAATAGCAAAATAAGGAAATCGTTTTAGAAATAATAATAAGGAAGGGAGTCGTAAAAACATTTTTTTTGTTGAAAAACTAAGTACATTATTAATGATTCATTAATGGCATAATGTATTTCTTTACTTATCCCAAATGATGGATTTCAGTCAGCATTTTAATAAATTAATTATTAAAGAAGACGATTAAGACGCATTAAGACGAAAGTTAATTAAATACGTGCCAAAACGTAACATTAAGAAAACCACTCTCCCCTTTCTAACAAAACCTAAGCCCTCCACCAACTTTACGTAATTTATGGACCACCCCTTAAATGCTACTTTGTAAAAAAAAATTGCACGTGTGCGTAATATTGATATCAGAGATTGATTTCGAAATTTTGAATCCCACTTTTTCACTTGAGAGAAGAAGCTGAAAAAATTAAATATTGCCATGAATTTATCATCAATTTAATAAATTTCAAAGGTGAATATTGTATTTTCCGTGCATCTGTCAAAATATATTCAAACAAGTTATTTTCAAAAATGTGTCGATGGCCCTGTTAATTTCCACGTGAATTTATTTTGGCTGACTTCGTATGCGAGAAGTATTTTTAAGTTTTAATGGCACCTTATTTACCTTTGTTACATAAAATGATGTAAACCCGACTTAGTCATCGTGAAAAATACGAGTCGTCTGCGAAGTACTCTTGCTAGTTTCCTGTGGTTTAAACGTCTATTTTCACACTGAGCTCCTGCATGAAAAATTAGCACCGAAGTGGGATGCCCGAACATTAAGCACCTACTCACCATGAAAGTGCAAAAATTAGGTGAAAAAAAATGATAATAAAAATGATAGAAACCACAAGGGCACGAAACCCCAGAAACCCGCCAAGCCGAACTCAATCTCAGTGATTCATGAGACAACGTGAATGAGTTCAGAAAAATACTTAAAATCGTTTTTCCATCCCACATTTAGTTCCACTATGAGTTTAATACCACAATGAAACGCCATTTCTTCTCACACAATTTAGCCCAATACTTCCGGTAGCTTGGTGGACTTACCATTAAGCACCTTAAGTTTCTCGATTTTTTACACACCTTTCCCCCCAAAAAATTTTTTTACGCCTCGCTCTCATCTACCTCGATGCCGTTGTCCTCAACCTCCTTTTTTACCCCCAAAGCAAGCCAAGCAGAGAACCTCTGACAGATTCTTAAAAAGTCACTCTTTAGTTGTCCACTATTTCTGACGTTTTTTATTCGGAGACGCACACTTTCACTGCTGCCTTTGTCAAGATTTTCTCTTACCTTTGCCACTTTGGTGTACATTGCTAATCGGGCCTCTGACCATATTTTGGGGTGTAACACATTTTGGTATCATCAACTGGTGAGCCCAGTACAATAGTAGTTCTTTAATTGATAAAGGCGAAGGAGTCGACCCTGGCGCCATCTTGCGATTAAATCTGGCAACAACATGTAAGTGACGCTAAAACGATCACGTGACGTTTTAGGATAATAATATAATCTAGTAGAATTATAATCCCGCGAGTTACTGTCCAAGTAACTCGAAATAGTTCAAACAAGGCAATCATTTTAAGTCGTTTTTCAACACTTTCCAATATGGCGGTGATCGTGATATGGAATGAATTAACATGTTAACGCTGGGGTACGTGGATAGTTTAGTGTGAACGTGAATGTAAAAAAAATTCTAAATGTTTCATTAAACTATTAATGGATTCCGCCACACATAGAATTTTTTAAGTTTGAACACCTGCGCAACAGGAAAAACAGAACATGCATAAATATTTTTCAACATGGTGGCACAGTTCTAACGTCACTCATTGTTCTCCACAATTGTCTTTAAACACGATTTCCGCCTTCTGCCATCAATTCTTGTTCTCCGCCTATTGTTCAGGCAAAACAAATACAAAAAAGAATGATTTTAACAAGGTGACCGTCAGTTGGTACATGTACTACAATTGTAGCTGTTTAATGATGTCCCACATGGTATCTGCCAATCGGACACTGCGTTTTAAGGCTGAGTCAAAAGGATACCCCCATGCAAAAAAAAATTACATGTTTTATATTCAATTACCTATTATAATTGTTAAATTAATTTTCCCCAGAGTAGAATTGGCCGTCTACTAGGGTCTGCGTTTTGTTATATACATTAGTTTTAAAATGTATCGTTTATTTATTGAAAATGTAATGAATTGGAAGAAAACGTTTTTTTCAAATTTATTTCATTTTTTATATTAGAAATAAACGGTAGAATTTGAAATCATGAAATATAACGGAAAGCATAGCAGTTGACAATAGGGACCATTGAAAAATTTTTTTTTTCTTTTGCATTGGTTTGCATTTGGCCTTAAGAGAAGACATTAAAAGACTTCCTAATTGTGAGGGGGGATGGATGAAGAAAATTACATTCAAAACAACGAATGGAGGACATTATTGCATTTTTTCTGGACATAATTGGGGATTAAAATGGCAATTTAAGGAAATTTCAAAAATTCAAAATAATTAATTTTTTTAATTTGTATACTTTGTGACCCTCTTGTGTGCTTCAATGAAAGAAAGATTTCCAAGATGGCGGTCATCAATCAGCCAACAATCGGTAACTCAGGGCTTTCAGGGGTTGCTGATCATGAAAGGTCTGTTCGTCTGCAGTCTTGGGTTGGCTTTCGTCAGTCGCATCGAACAATTTGCGACCTGGCGTTGGTGTCCGGCATATCAAGCAGTTTTCCTCCGCACTTCGGACGCCATCTTCGTCCCTTAACAATACTGAAGGGACCTGGCGTTGTCTGAAAGCAATGCGCCACGGCATCGCCTGCGCCTACACTGTATTGATTTTTCGGAAATGTTGGTACAACCGTACAATCTTGGCCCTCTCGGCTCAGCCGGAATACTTGACGTCGCCCTCGGTGACGACTAGACTTTCTTAATCCGAACGCTGAGAAATGAAAGTGAATAGACGTTGATTTTTTTTTACTCGAACGGCAACCACAGCTTGTTGCCGCAGTGCTATTCCGCTTTATCCGAAAATCGTTTATTGCCAGGCGCGAACACCCGGGAATTGTGTATGTCTTCTTCGTTCACCCATCTACTCAACGCCACTCATTTTTCCAGTGTCGATATTTGCGGGTGAGAACCCTCCACCAAGAGCGAACAGTGAAAGCTGATGTCCATGTGTTCGGAGTTGTGAATTCCGATAGTTACATTGTATCATTTTTGACTTATTTTCAGTGATCGTGAGCAACGTGGTGTTTGGTGAAACATGCAATTATTGCAAGTCGGTAAAGTTAATATGGAAGAATGTGTACAAGTCAAATCGGGGATAGATTTAGAAAACAAACACTTGGCTGAGATGGGGATATCATAATGTAGGTTTCCCCCAGACCTGTGAAGCCTTGAAAATCTGGAATTGTCAGGGAAATTTAAACACACGGAAAAGTCAGGCCGGAAAGAGAAAGCCAGAGAAGTGTTCATAAAAAGTTTTGAGAATGAAATTGCTATATTGGGGTATTTGACGACTTTTCTGAGGTTTCGCAAGTTAGAAGTTTTTAACGAAAGAGATTTAGAGATTTTCGATAATAAAAGCGATTTCGACATTTCTGCTTAAAATTCTACACTAGGGTGAAACGTGAGCGCCGCCATTTTGGCACGTATAATTGACTTTGACACGACCGCAGCGTTTCCTTGAGGCACATTTCTTAATCAAACTTGTGAAGCTTAATCGGCTAGAGCTTTCGTTTTGACATAATCGATTTTTTTGATGAGTTTTTTCATTTCTTCGATTTCTCATGGCACGTTCTCGCCTCGTATAGGTGAATAACGTACCTAATAAAAACGATAAAAATGCACGCTAAATTTGTAACAGATGCGTTTATACAAAAGCTCGTTAGACAAGACTCTAGCTCACAATATGGCGGTTGTAGTAAACACCATGATTTCATAAACATGTATACACTGTGCACGTATAAACACTCTGAGAGCATAATAACAGTTATATGAAATCCAAAATCATGTAGAGAATCACATGCGTTATATCCCTCCGTGCAACGTAGTGCGGAAGTACGTTTATTACTGACATTCATGAATAACAGCATTGTATCATTAGAAAAAATATATTGTTTCGAGTATTTGAAGAGTCATTTCCGCTCGCTCTCTTGTGTGTGACTACTTGTGAAGAGATGCAAATTAAACCTGTTGGCGTAAACAAATTAATTGCTGCAAAGTCTAATTATCAAAAACGGTGGGATGCATTCATGCAAATTCGCCTCTTGTTTGTTTAATCCTTGGCCCATTTTCCGCATGCTGTTTGTTTTAATGAGTAAATTAGGCTTAACATCTTCAATTCGTGCGTCATGAAATAGTTACAGTCGACATTCTTAAGTATGTAAGTGATGGACGATTTATTTGCTCTGTAATGTCTGCGAAAGGAAACCTGTATCAAACTAACCGGTGGTGTCAAGTTTTGGTATAGAGCGACTGTTAAAAATAGAAAAACCAATACTGTTTACATTTTGGGAAACACACCTGTGGTAAATAGGAAATACTGCATATGAGAAAACAAAATCCCCAATGAGAAACTACTTAAGACGCATTTAGGTTTTCTTATTTAAGATATATCGTACATTTCTTATTGTAGGAAAAAACATCTCTCTGTTTGCTCTATTTTCAAAAAATGCTCGCTAATAGGCATGAGTGTTGAAATACCATTTTAAGAAAATGAAAAATTCCTATTTAATAAATAGGTGACTTGCATACATTACAATCGTGAAATTCTTTTCAGATCTAAGTTCACATCGGGGATGTTGGTCGCAGATTGCTGAACATATTTAAAAACAAAAACTTCACGGTTATTGTTATTTTCACAAATGTTCTAGAAATTAGAAATTTGACAATGTCACTGATTTCCTCTATTGTTTGTGCTTTTCAGCTATATGTTCCGAGCCAGCTATTCCCAGAAGGAAAAAACATCCTGAGCTGGCTTACAGGACCCATGAAGTGCTGAGAATGGTGAACGGAGGAGATTCGTCAGATTCTCTGGAGACGGAGTCAGTGGTCAGCAAGGATGTGAACAACAGAGCTCGAGTGAGTGATCATAACACGAAACACCAAAAAATCTATAATCAATTCCAATCTTGATAACGCGGATTTCATGAAAAAAAATTCATTTTCACAAAAACAAAAGGTGATAGCCGCATAATCATCCCCTCGGGTTCCAGAACCGCAACCAAATTCATTAGCCTATCCACTATTGGCCACCTAAATAGGTTAGTGTTAGTGGGCGTGTCTAAAAGTATTTGCGGATCTGGACAGGGCCCTTAAACGCTTTATAGCGGCACCTGAAATAAGCTGTAATACATGCATGAGATAGCGAGAAGAAAAAACTCGCTTTTGACGCATCCAGGAATCAAGTGGGAGCCATTGCTGGAGAGCCAATCACCGACAAGCGCTGCCCAAGAGACCCATTCCGGGAACATGATGCCCTATTACGGAGATATTGCTCTTTTTTTCCTGGAAAAAACCGCAATAAAATAGTTATATGAGTAGGTGATTTCCAGTGGTTGCGCAGCAGTCAATGTACCAACCAAAGCCACCAAATACATCAAGACGTTTTATTAATTAAATGCTATTTAAGGAGTTACTTGGAAAGACTAACAAGCCATCAAACAATTCAAGCTTCATATAAAAACTAAGAAAACGTTATAAAGAAAACTATAAAAACAATTTTTTAAAGAAATGAAATATTGATTTTTGTCGTTGTAAAATGACGTTCATATTTTCATAACATCTTCAATAATTGTGATAGTAACCGCACATGCAAATTAAATCTGATCTATTGTATGCATAAAAGTAATATGTAATATGAAAAATAACGCTGTTAATAATATCATGTACCATGATTACCCACAATTTCGTTTTTATCTTACTAAAACGAATATCTTTTTATTTTTTGGCTTAATAAAGTTTATTGGTATTCAGTAATTGACATTTCGTAAAAAATGCCATTTTTCATTTGAAATTACAGAAAATGTCCTCTTTAAGCAGATGATGTTTAACATGGGAAAAAAATCAATAGCATTTTGTGTGAATGACAACTTTATTTGGGAAGATCTTGCCCTTTGGGAAAATAGACGTGTTCTGTATTTGGAGATATTTTCATACACAAGCGAAACTTTACTACCGCACAAAAAAAGAATTGCTTGTTTAATAATATCCGACACTAGGCAGGGAGAGAGGGTGTTACCACAAATCCCAAGAGAGGATGTCAGCATGAAGAACTGAAAGCACTGCAATCCCTAGGCAAATCCCATGCGACACTAATCTAATTTAGGTTTGTTGTGGTTTATTAAAAGTTAAAAAGCCGAAATTCGATCAAAGAAACCCACTACAGGATTTGGGATCTCAGTTTTGAGTGGACACTTGATGACGTCATTCGACAGTGTTATACAAACATCGCTCTAATTGTGCTAATGCAGCCGCCTCAATCCAAAAACCATGTTTAGCTAATAAGGTTCATCATAGGGAAAGGCGATTAATTTTCGATAAATGAATTACTTTTAAATGCGACAGTAAAACTTGCAATTTAATTGGCAGAGGAACTTATACTTAATCGATTATTTTCTCACAATTAATTTATAATTATTGCAACAATAAAACGGAATGAAACATTTTCTTATTATTTCAGACAGTTTCAGACATTTTTAGTTTATAACAGGAAGTCTGAAGTTTTAACCATGCATAGCGACTCTCATGCTCTCATTTTGAAAGTAATTTTGAAAGCAACTAGGCAGTGGTATGGAAAAAATGTCAGGAATGTTAAAATAATTTTCAAAAAAACTGATGCTAGTGGGCTATTTGTATGCAGACATTTTGCAATATACAACAAATACATGTAGTGCAAAGAGAACTTTTTCAAAAAATTAAGTTTATATACATTTTAAAACGTGTAAATATGTTTCACAAGTTATTTGGGTAGAGTACAATTGAAACATTGCACAACTCCAACAAAAATAATAAACGAAATTTCTGTTTTGTATAAAAAGTTAAATCATTTATTAATATCTGCTTAGCAGTATTAATTGTGCCATTTGATAATAAATGCTTCTTATCCGATGTGTGGCGCCATTTGCTGGATATACTGTCGGTTGTTCTCCAGCGCTCCCTGGTGTTGAAAATGCGGGCAAAATTAGGCTATCAAGATTGGCTATAGGCGCAATGCAGAAACTATAGGGCGCCACCCTAACTAAGTACATGTGTAACAAACCGAGCGTACTTATTGTCACATGCTTACAAATCAGTTTACAAATACAGGCCTGGCCACCAATGGATCATAAATTATATTCAACTACAAAAAATATAGGGTGCACCCAAAACAATGTTTCCCCAACCTGTCAAGATTTTCACTGTATTTTTAGACACGCCCAACCAATAGATGCAAAATGGGGCCAAGTATCGTGCCCATGGACCAATCGCAGGTAGGTTACATGTAGCTAGCTGTACCTCCTCAGACTTGAATTAATAATCCAGACTTGGTAGGGAACACCTCAAAATAAAGTCATGACTGAGACAATGGAATGGTTTTGAAAAAGAATGCTATAATCATAACGTTAGCGCTCATACGCCGGAAAAACGTGTGGATTTTTCGTAAAACCAATGTTTGACTTTGCCGATTTTCTTCTATTTTCATTAGTTTTCAATCCATGAAGTCTTTATGGAGCCGAGAAATTGTAAATTTTATTTCAGTTAAAAATTTGCTTAAATACAAGCATTTTTGAGGTAAAAATACTTCAATAGCGTATACAATGCAATTTGTATAGCTCACGTTTTTTTGGCGAAAAAGTACATCTTTAAAAAAAACTATTTTAAATTTTGTATTCTGTACAGTTACAATTTTTGTAAATAAAAATTTTAATATATCGTTTAAAAAAACCAATTGAAATTATTCATAAAATATTCTATTTTTAATGAAGACGTACCTATACAATGTACTTCACACGTAAAATGTCATAAACGACCATGCTTCAAGTATGAATATAGGCTACAAGATTCATTATCTAAGTTGATACAGTTTTTGTTCACTGTTCACCATGTGTTAATGAGCTCTAGTAACTCCTGGTAGAACACAGTTTGGGTTATTAATTCGATCCTCTCTATGTGTCCTTAGGTTTGTTCCTTGTGCACATTTACAGTTTTTGTTCACTGGCTGGGTCTTACTGTCACTGGCCAGTTTTGTCCATCCGTTGGTAGAGCTGTGACCGTGTGTTCCATAACCGCCTAAATGCCCGAGCGCCTTAACACCTTTTCCCGTCCCTCTTGCAGTCTGAAGAGAGGGACCAGAATCGAAATCGGACCGGTCCCAGGAGCAAATCCGTGGATCCCTACTTGGGGCGGAGGCGTCCGTGGGTGAGTGGGCCGAGCCCATTAGTCTCAGTCAGTTCAACATCCGCTTCCCGTCCCATTAAAGCACTTCCTGTTATTCCGTCCATGAAGTCGGCCAGTGTGAACGTGCGGGGTGCGGGCTTGGAGAGCTCCTTAATGGGTCCGCTTGCCGTCGAGCACAGAATTATCGACGCCAACCGACGCTGGGACAACGCAACTGATCCCGCCTATTATATTGATAAGGTACGGAAACGTATTCGCGTTTGCCTGTAAGCTGGTTGGCACTTCTGCTCAACTGCCAAATATAAATTGTAGGATTTGCAGCAGGTAAGGGTCTGTCCATAAATTACGTAACGCTAAACCCGATTCCTGGGCCAAAAAAATGGGCCCAGGAACCATAGCAGGGTAGGCGCTGGGATTTTAGGAAATGTTTGCATATTTTGTGTAAAGACAAGTATTCGTTGTTTGAGTAAGCCGACATTTTTGATTATGTTTCTCATAAGTCGTTTCTTTAATAATTATTTTTTGTTATTAATATGCCTACTAAAATGTATCACTTGTAATTGTAAATGACCTAGTTTTTTTCAAAAGAAAAATGTTTATCTTTCACTTTATTACATGTATTAATATCTCGAAAAATATATCATGGAATTATTTTTGAGTTGTCAAACATTTAAATCAAATGTTGCATGTGAATGTCACTGTATTCTGATTTAAGAATACGTGATTTTTGAAATTTCCACCTGCGGCGTAAGAAAAATTCATTAATTGTGAATAATTTTCGGAAATGTTTGCATGCGTGGATTTCTGAATCGATAATATTTGAAAGCACATTTCGTATAAAAAGTAGCAATAAAATCAATGATTTCTGATATCGATTTTATACAATTTATCCTACGCCTTTCACATTATCAAAATTTAAAAAATATAAAATCTTTCTCAGAGGCTCTGTGCACCCTTACAAAGAATTGGTAATTTTTGTAAAGTTGCAGGTGTTCATCAAGAGGTGTTTACGTGTTGATACAAAACGTTACAAAGGATGGAGGTTTAAAAATTCCTATCAATAGCGTGACGTAATTTATGCACAGCTCCTAAGCGCATTAGGTTGCCGCTAAGCGCATTAGTTCATCAAACGTGTGCAAACATGCGTGGTATTTTGAGTACCTTTTTTAAATGTTCCCAAATAATAAAAAATTTCTCGAAAATTTCTTCTCTGTAGACTGTCACAGTGAGTCACGTGCCGCGTCCCTATTCGGCCATGGGGTCCACAACCGCTCAGCTATACAAGGATTATGTCAATCCGGAACATACTCTACCGGTAAGAGCAACTTAATTGGCCTATTGGACTCACGTATGAGGTAGATTTAAAGAAGATATGGTCTGAGGTTGAAACAAACACGCCAATGCCATATTTTAATGACACCATTATAATAACCATGACATAAAAACATAGCAACTGGCAATCTGAATGAGGATGGATTGGTGGAAAATACTGTACATGGTGGTAACACCAGGAAGTGAAATTTTTGTTTCACAATGAAGTCTTAACTCACATTATGCGAGTTCCTGTAGCAGGATTTCATGGCTTTCAAATTGAATGCGATGCGGATAATCTCGAATTTAGCTTGAGTAATTTACTTGCTATTATGCCTCATCTTAAAACGTGCCAAATTTAAATGCCGAGCATCGCAAATTTGACCATCAATACAAAATTCAAGGATTTTTCAGCGCCTTTCTTTCCTACTTTACGCATCAAGAATAAGTTAAATTTTTAATGTATTGATTAGGAAAATGCAGGCTACCCTTCCAAATACGTTAAAGATTAAAGTAGTTCTCAGAAATTCCAACTTAAAATAATGCCCATCATGCAAAATAATTACCACGGTTTAACTTCAGATACCTATTTTAATTGCAAATGATTATTATTATTACCACTATAACGTCTGAGTTATTTTTTTATATAATTTTAAAATGCCCCATTTATTTGTAAGAAATTAAAAAAACTTGGGGAGAAAAACGTTTTGCAACCTCCGAAAATGAAAATTTTCTCCCAATGAAATCTAAAAGTGGGCATTGGAAGTTGAATAGCAGTTTGTGCAAGTTTATTTAACTTTTTATAAATACACGGAACATTTGCATATTATGGAATCTAATTCAATCCCTAGTGGACAACCAGTTATCAATTCTACAAGGGAACACATAAATACATGTATATCAATTATTTAAATATATGACGCAAAAATGTGTAATCTTCTTACATCCTTTTTGGATTGGCCTTATAGCGTTTTTCATGGGTTTTTGGCAATGATGAACATTGCTTTCATTTGCTTAACCATCTTAAGGAAGTTGTTAGGAACAATGTACATGTACATAATATAGTATTTGTTATGTCCAGCTGATGACGC
>JAQIXS010003365.1:0-18389 GCA_034700785.1 Rossiulus vilnensis
ACAAACGTGAACACTAATGCGCATGCGCACTATCTCAAAAATCGCTTACATTATTTTCGAATAATGTTCGAATATTCCAACTCAAAATTTATTTTGGGTTTCGAATAAGCGAATGTTCGAATATTCGAAAAACACAGCACTAATTGCCTTCTTCACTCAATAAACTGGCGATAGATATGGTTCTTCTTTGAAGTTGGGAAGTTGATAACAAACTTCTGGAAGCACCATTGTCATTTGACATTGACGTAATTTTTGGAATTTCTAGTAAATTTCTGCCACAAATCGCTTAACGTTGAATACCTTAAAGGGCGATCTCCAAAAACGTGCGATTAGTGTTCATCAGTAACTGGATCCAATTTGCGATGTTATGGCAGTTTAACAGCTATAATCGGACGAATGGCAAATTGGCACCTGTTTTTATGCTCGTCCATTTAACGGGGTTTTGCTCAATTCGTCTTTAATACCAGGTTGCGGTTTGCTTACCAGCCAATTGAGCAGGTTTGCACTCGTTCGCTTCTCGATTTTTCTTGCCCAGGCACGGTCTGAAGGGGAACACCAAAACACCAAGGCACGTTTTGGGTGCGTGTACTTCGATGGCTTGTCCAGGCGAGAAGCCATGCGAGGCCGCACCTTTCAACAGGTGGAGTGAGATATCCATAAAACGCTGAAAAATGAATTCTGAATTGCTAATTTCGTAGGGCGAAATGATGGTTAACAGGATATTAATCATCGTTCAATAGGCTATCCTCCATGCGTGAAGGCAGCGATGGGAAATAAAGTTTGGCAGGGGCCGAACGCCCAGCGCTGAAAAATTAAAGCACCTGGCGTAATAGGCTAATTATAAGCGTCGAAAATTTGACAGCAGGAAACCATTTCTCAAGTATTATCTGCTGTTTGCTAATAAGCACTCGCAATCCTTTGAACCCACTTTGCTCGACCTTGGCATTGCCTTCATTGTTAGTTGCGACTGTTAGCTGGTTCTGCTCCCTGCCCAAAATGCTAATGCCAAACATTAAATTCCAGTTGGCCGTTCGTACACAAACGCCTATTTTATGAGCCATCACTTTTTTTTTTTGCTCTGACCGTGCTTTTTCGAGCGTGCAGGAAACCACTTTGGTTTTGTTTTGGTCGGCCTGCATTTGCGCTTAATTAATGCTATCCCTGAGCTGAAGATGACTCGTTATTTCCATCTCTCTCCCTCCCATGGCCTAATTGAATGGATATGGAGGAATTACTTGAGCGGAAAGCAGGGTTTGTTCTTTTTGGTGCCCTGGATGGTTGGCATTGTGATCCTGGTACGGGGCCAGAGCCACCAATGTTCGTTTGAATGATCGTTCGATTCCAGTTTCGATGCAATTGGACCACGTGAACATCGGTGCGCATTATATTTTTTTTTTTTTTTTTTTTTGCATTTGTTGTTTTTGGTTTCTGGGCAAAATATTTTAAGAAATGAATTGGTTTGTCGAAAGGCAATGCATGCGTATTTTAAATGCACTGCTTGCATGTATCATGTGCGCATTTGCAGCAGGCTGTTTGCAGGTAACTAAAGGCATTGGGTCCTGGAAGTCAGTGAAGAGAAAAATGGTCAGGGATAGTCAAGGAAAATTCCGTGTTTGCTTGAAAAGCAGGGAAATCTCTAAAATTTGAATGGTTCTACCAGTGGAAGGTGCTCCAAGAAGCGTACTAAGAAAGGGTTTTAAAAATAAATATTCTATATATGATAGCCTACTGGAATTGCCAAGACGTTTTTATGGAGCTGCATGCAAAAACGTCTGATAGGCCTAATTTATTTAAATATTGAATTTGATGTTGTTCTTGTTGTAAAGAATTTATTTTCAATAAGCCAGGGAAATCATTTTGTAAATTTGTACACGAAGCCTATTTTTAATGCATGTACATGTGTGTATATTTATACATGTATTTTGGGACAAAATTTGATTAAACTTATAACTTTAATTTAAAAAATATTAAAGCACCTTATGATTTTTACACTACTAAATCTTTTTTTCTACCATAGTTAGATGCACGTGTTTTTATTGACTTTGCATGCAAACTGCTTGGCGTGTTAAGTAGTCATTAGTAGGTTTTCGCCCTTTTACCATTCTTGAAATGAGTAATTCATCTGTTTGTTGCTGTGAACATGTTTATTTTATATCAGTAACGATTTTGTATACCAGCTTTCGCAATGTGTTATTGTACTGGAAGCTTATAAAATATAGAGGGCATGTTATACCTTTCAAAATACAAGATAAGCATAATGAGCAATACGTTTTTACAACATGGTTGCTATTAACTCGTGTGCTCTGCTCTATTTGTCGCATTTTCCCGGCATGCTTTGCATAATAGAGAAAATGGCTACTAATTTCTTTGATATACTCTCTCCAACCCTTGAAAAACTTACGCAGCAGCTGGGAAGCCTGTTGAAATGTCCAATAAAATAATCCTGCAAGAAGTCACAGAACTGTACGAACATTTATATGTAGATAAGCAGAACATATTTCTGTGAAAACGAATTCTTGGTTTATCCAAGACTATCTAGCCTGCTGTAGTGATTTATCTCAAATAGTTTTGGAATTGTCAGTGTGGTTTGTTATTCAGGGCTGGACGTTTATATTTGTATTTTTAATTACTAAATTGAAAAGCGAAGTATTTAAATAGTTTAAAAAAATGCGAATGTTCACATGTATGTAATCTGATCAGCATGTTTTAGGATCCAGCAATTGGATCTGCATAAATTAAGTTCTTTAACCTATTTGTTACAGAACACGCCGGGTTCTATCTAGTATTTTTTATATTTTTTGATCGATTCTCCCTTTCAGGATTTAAGATTTAAAAAAAAACCACGGGTGTCGCTGACTTTGTTGTTGCACGTAAAAACTGTAGTTAGCCATATTGAATCGAATGTCATGATAACTATAATTTATTTGCTCTTGTCAAAGGATGTTGTAATGCCTTTTTTGCGCTCATTCGTGCAATTGGCTCGCTAACTTTAATCACAATTACGGTTCACTCGCATGTGGACGACATTTGAATTCAAATGTGGTCAATAACCTGGACACTACGTGCTCGCTGTTACTGATGTGGCGACCCATCAGGATTGAAGCTGATCTTAATTGGCAAATTTGTTTGCCAGTCCAATGAAATGATCCGGCATTAACTCGATTAGATGTCCCGTAACGTCCCGCTGCCCCAAAGTGCTGTACTAATATTTTATTTCGCCCGATTGATCGCCGCAGTCGATCTGGCGCCACTGCTCATCAGCTCCTCTGCATTATGCATTTCCTGCACGGAAGAGTGCAATGAGTTTCGCTTGGTCTTCGGTCCTTGTTAGTGGATTGGAAAATTCCGTTTCTTGTTGCTTGCAACGTACCAGTGTACTTTGGTGGTGCCTGCTTTGGGCCATGATAATGTTCTATCGAGCGACATAATAGGCGGACACACACACACACTGACAATCATGAACCGAATCATGGGTTCTGGTCTGCCTGTTTATGCAGGAAACCTAGTTGCACAGTCCGAATATGTGGAAATCGGATCTCCCAATCCGTTTGCTCCTTATGCAAGCGATCCGTGAAACAAATAAGGAGTGGACGCACACCCGATGCTGGTTCCAACATGCATGGGGAATCTGTTGCGTAAGATAAATTGATTTTATTGATGAGAAATGAAGGTAATAATCTGCAGGTTGTCTGTAATCTGTTTTTTCAATCTGCTGTTTGGAATAAGTTGGAAAAAAAAATTAAATACAGTTAATTCATTGTAAACATGTTAAATGTATCATTGTTTTTATAATATAGTAGGATATTGTGGATGTTCACATAGCCTATTTGTGAGTTCCGTCATATATGGGTCTTATTGGTAGTTTGAGGTAGCCCTATTTGTATAAGAATTAGCAAGAATAATGGTTGGCTACCATTTTCCAAAACAACATAACCAGAAATGGTGGTACGTAGGCACAGACAGAAAATAATTTAGCATAAATGAATCTTTAAACAATAACATATGCCTCGGTCCGTATTCCAGTACTTTTGGTATAATCAGTTATGTATTTGTAATGTGTTCATCTATTCACCACATTCGGCAAATCTGACCTGTTGAGCAAACAGATTGGAGCATGAGTCCAGAATAAAATTTGTTTTGGTAGTGTGGAACGATCGGTGTTCTTTGAAGACGAGACATGTTAATCTGGTCTGTAGCCTGGTTAAGATCGTGTTCGTGCATATTGAGCTGTCCCTAGTTCAGCATCGACTCGCACGTGACGTCATTTAGGTACTTGAGTATCGCGGACAAAATGGGGGTTTCAGGAATCCCCAGTGAAAAACGTTTGGGCTTATGCAGCTGCGTTGTCCGTTGAGCACATATACCAGATGAATGTGCGGTGTTGTAACGCATGTTTACGTGTTCATTTCATCCTCAGTTCAAAGTAAACACTCGAAGATCGCGCAAAACTGCTCCGCTCCGTGGCCATTATCATTTTCCATCGAATCTGATGGCTTCATGAAGCCCTCTGACGAAGGAAGTGCGTCACTTGAAAAAATATTTTCTTTAGGGTCTAGCGCGAATTTAAGTACATTGTAATTCCCTCAAGGCGACGTGGAACATGGGCAATAACAGTGATTAAACTATTTTTAAATGGACTTGAAAGCATAAATATTCCTTGGCAATGTAAAAAATTATGTTGTAATTGGCGTTTGTCAGAAGAGAAGAGAATTTTTTGAACATTCCACACACAAAAATTAGTGATTAGTATGGATCAGTACAAAAATTGTACTGACGTGTACTGATATTTGTATAAACCATATTGATATCAGTGAGAGCTATACTGGTCACCAATGGTATTACCAGTACATTTTCACAAAGTCTTTATTGTTTCAAATGATATTCATAACTGGCATACTGATGTAATTAAGTTTGATTTTAAACATTTGGAATCATTGCTGAAGTTTTTGGCTGATGCAAATATCAATGTCAATCAGTACATTGTTTGCAGGACTGCTATCAGTGAAGGACAAACTGTACAGGATTACTGTCAGCAAATCTATGTGAAGGAATGGGGGAAGTGTATGAAATTCTTAGGAAATAGAGTTTAACATGCAAGTGCCAGTCGAGCATGCGAATTTATTATCGCCAGAAGTTTTCGAGCCCGGTTGAGCATCCACGCTGATGCTAATTTTCAAGCACGATTTTTGAAGCGTCCAATTTTCGGAATGGCTCTTCCAATCCAGCGCCGTGCCTTCAGGGCTGCTGTTATGTGCATCGCAAATGATGATGTCTATTTTATCAGATATTATTATGTAGTAGTGGCCATTATGAAACCCCCTTTATGCTCATGACTTCTGCGAAATGTGTTTTTTTTTATATTTCTAATGCGGACTTGATTCCAGCCATTTCTTGGAACCGTTTAGTTGGGAATATGCAGATAAGCGTAGCACTGCGAGGCTTCCCTCGCTTCTGCACGATTCGTTCAGCGATTTTTCCATTTCGTTGCCAGGTTTCGGAGGGATGCGTTGGGGTCTGATCACGAAACTGTTTTGGCCGAAACGAATTGTGGCTTGACAGTGGCTAAACTAGCCCGATCAAGTGTCTTAATGACCCAACTTCAAATGTTAATTAAATCTTATGAAGCAGTCTCTTGCAGATATGCTAATGTTGAACTATATACAAAGAAAAGTATCTTGTTCAAATCGTTAAAATTTTTAAACTTAATGAATTTAAAATGAAATTTATTTTTGAATTTAATTGAATTTGTGCATTTTATTTCTGAAAGTATAGAAAGCATGCAATCATAATTTTTAAACTATCATTAGCAATTAAACGTAATGCGTAAAATAGATGTGACTATGTCATGGTTATGTAACTTGAGATATGTCATGTTAATATGCATACATAGGCCTATTTTGTAACAATGTACTTGTGCTGTACGTGTATTCTATGTATGAAATGGTCTGAGTATCAATATTATCAGTGATAATCGCAGGCAATTTCGTAGTAATTGCACGCATGCCAGTAAAGTTTCTATCTTGACAGCAGGTATGATTCATTTATTGGTTAATTTTCCTCTCGGACGTCCATCCATTTGTGCTTGTAGCTGTCAGCTTAATGCAATTTCTGCAGTAATTGCACGGGCAGCGAGTTAGATGATAAATAATATCAGTGCCAGTATATTAATTTCGAATGGGTTTTTTATGATTCGTTGTTTAATCATTACTTTGGTAAATGTTCAGGCGAAATAAATGTTTTTCGTAATGGAGCAATAAACACCACCTTTGGAGAAGTAACAATCTGTATTAGCATAACAGCTCTATAAACCCCATTTAAATGATACATTGCAAGACAACTGACAGCTATATATTTTTTGTCCATTATGACGTATATTTGAAAGATGCAAAAAGATTCAGAAACTGTGTATACAAATGTTTGATCAGTCATATCAGCCAATAAACATAGGAACTACAGTGCAATTGAAGCACATTGTTACTGGCAGTAATGAGTAATCCTAAGCTTTCTAAAGAAAATTGGGTTAGAAAACAGTTCATCGTCTGGAGTAAGCTGGGATTAAGTGATAGTAAATGAATGTGTCCAGAATACATGTTTATACAATGTATAAAACCGGAGACAGTTAAAAACAACCTATAATAGTGTTCACGATTTTATTAGAAATAAAGTTAAGCTTGGATCAGCATATCATAAGCCTAGCAAGTCCATGATCAAATGGTTGAATGTTATTTTCATGAAAATCAATTATAACCATGTCGAAGTTGGCATTATTAATTGCTGTGCCAGGGGTATCCAAGGCCTCACGTTCGAATAACAAGGACCTGAATAATTGAAATGAAACTGGAAACCCGACAATTGATTTTGTGATTACTGCCATTGAAAATGTACATGTATTTTGTTTCAAGAAAAGTTCTGTGCATACCAATTTGTCGAATTCATACATCCGTCGAACCATTCATTATGTACTGGCAGATGGATTGGTTTCCGTTCACATTTGCAATTCAAATCTCGTTATGTAAACGGAGCCCTTAGATGCTTTTTGTTTTCAAGCTTTCGTGCATGCACCTCTTTACAAGCGTAGATTCTGGAAATGTCGAAGTGTATTATGTATCATTAATTGTAAAAGGTTTAATGCTATTGGCAATTGGTTTATCCCAACATTTGGCCTAATAGCCCTGCAGTTTCTGCCTACCTATTTTCTATATTGCTTTGATTCCTTTTCTGGTTTGCTCCCAAACTTTTTTTTTAGATTTACCCATACATGTTGCAGCCTCATAGTATCAGTTTTCTACATGCATTTTCATTATGAAACAGGGCTACAAAATATTACTTAACCTTTATTAAATATGCCAAAACATGGCGCGTGGTAACATTTGCCATCAAATTCTTGCATTAAGAATCTAGTTTTTTAATTATGTTATAATATATACATGCATATGTGTAGCCTGATACCGTGATTGAACACTTCATGAAGTGTCGACCACATGTTGTAATGTCTTACTCTCATGCTTAGCTTAATTTTTGTTTTCAAGTAGGCCACATAAAAAGATAAAAAGATTGAATTTTAGAATGTGTCCACGTGATTACACTTCATGTGGTGCTTGTAACTCTCAAATTTATGAACCGATCTTCGTAAAATTGTCTTATTAGATTAGTAGCAACAATAAGTGGAAGATCACTGGATAGTATTTATAAAATATTAACCAGTAAAAGTAGTAAAACCGAGAAATCGAAGAAAATTATCAACCGCAAAGGTACGAATGGGAGCATGCAGTATCTATAAGTAAATCAACAATATTCGATAACAAAAAACTTGACATTTAACTGTTTTTTTGTAACTACCACGTGACACAGACTCGAGGGTTTCACGAGTAGGAAAATACACAGGGGATTTTTGTCCAGACAATTTCTTTTATAATAAATGGGATTGTTGCATCTTCTCGAGTTTGGCCAGCCTGAATCAAATAAAACGTTGTTACCAGTGTTACAGTAGTTTTTTTTTTTTTACTTATTGCTAGCTTTTCTTAATCATTTACTTATATAGCGAATATATTGATCCATTGAAAAGTTTTCGGGCGCACTCAACGTCAGCTTACTTCCTACATACGTTTTTTCCACGAATGAGAAATTATCTCGCGACGTTTTTTTCGCCTCTTTTTCGTGACGTTTATAGGCTCTTGTTTAAGTAATGGGCATTATATGTCGCTCTGTAACTCCGAATGTGTTTTTATATAAATTAGTCCATAAAATCCTCGGATGCAGTTTTTTAGATGCGCCCTAAAACATAATGCTATGCTGTTGCCTGCTGGTAGAATTAAATCCAAACCCTGTTGGAAGCGATAGCATGCATCTGCAAGCTAGGCGTAGCCGTTTTGCTCTCATGGTTTAAGGCACTGTTAATTTTGCAATGATGTCCAAGAGTGACATTTTGTCATTTTTAACATTCACGACATTGCATTGGGGGCAAACTTTAGTCAGTGGCCGAAGATGGCGTTGTGCAAATGCGTGCATGGCTGTGTTTTGAGAATTTAAGCTTGCCCCATTTCTCCGTCGAAATTAATGTGTCATGTGCTCAGCATTTGGAGAAATAAATGTTTCATAAATTCTTCGGGCATGTCCGTTCGCTGCCAACCATCCGGTCACTGGAATAATGCAGTTTCCATCGGCGTTTCCTGTCATTAAGAATCGCATGAGGCCAAGATATATGGGTCCTTCATGTTCCATTAAAACCAACGTCGACCATGGAACAATATTCATAGGCAACCCAGTTTTAACGACGTGTATTCCAGGCTTTACATAATTCATCAGTAGCCCAGTGTACGCTCTTTAAATTAGCCCTCGTAGATAATGTTACCAAGTAATTGATGGCTTCGCCTTTTTTAGTCCGAGCACGTAGCCATTGACTCGCTGAAATTATGTCACAGACGCGCAGCCAAGAATTGTGCTATCTGCCCGAATGGCACAGTCGTTTCATTATCCCGGGAAAATGTATTTAGGCCAAGAACGTATTGCGATTTGACCCGTATGCACGGAACGCTGTGTGGTACCAACTATCCCAACACCAGTGTCGATATTGAGATCAGATTACGTCCAGTTCATTGTGGGAGTCCAGCATGAAAGCAAAAGAGACTCTTTGATGAAAGGTCACAAAATGTGGGCCTGCATGTAGTTTGACTGTAGCTGGAGCCAAACGGATGCCCACAATGCAAGAAAAGTTACACATTTTTGCTTCAAGTACTTATCATAATTGTTAAATTTATTAAACCCCGGTGTAGAATTGGTCGTCTAACAGGGTCTCCGCAATGCTTTGATTTCAAATGCATGGTCTATTTATTAAAATTTTTAAAAACACAAGCTTCCACAAGACTTGGGGAAATGAGCGGATTTCCTAACTTTGAATCATGATTTCAGTCCATGAGGTAATTGATATGTGAACGAGAAATCAGTTGCCTTAAATGTGTGCTGAAATGTCGAAGTTTGCTAAATTAAACTAAATTCGAAGCATCCTAAGTATTCAGTGATTGCGTGGAATCTGAATATCTTTTTGTGCAGAGAAATTCAAAATGTACATTCTTAGATTATTTGATGTTGTGTGAATTCCTTTTTTTATTGCAGAAATTCAATGATTATTGTCCTGGTCAACTGTTTATATTAAAAAAACAGGCGCATTTCACAAGTTATTGGTCGTTGAAAAATAAAATGTATTACCTGGAAAACCTGGGAAAGTCAGGGGATTTTATTTGATTAAAGCTGTGGGAATTTTCAATTTTAGCATTCGTGTCTCGGTTTTTGTCAAATCAAGTAAAATTCTTAAAAATAAACGAATTTTTTTTGAAATCATAAACAAAACTAAGACCTAGTGGACGACTACGCCATTTATGTTAAGTGTTTGAGCCAAAAATGCGTAATTTTTTGCTTGAAGGGCATCCTTTTGGCTTTGCCTTATCTGAAATTCAAAATGCTGAAATTTCTCAGCAAATTTTGTTTCGCAGCGATGCTCATCCGCCATCTAGTGAGGACATGACAAACGCATTTCAGAACTTATCGACGGCCGTGAAACGGTGCCCTGTTGAACCAAAAGCGGTGTCACCAAGATTAATGAGTCACGCCTCTTTAAAGAGGAAATTTGCATGCTTCCTGTTTTCCAGCGCTGCTGATGAGCAGAACTTTGACCATTATTCGATGGCAGATTTGATTTACACGCCGAAGTTTTCTCCATCGTTTGCCAATGGCTCTCCTCTGAGAAACGGAATTCGTATTGATTTTAGATAAATATTTGAATCGCAGACGTTGGCAGTGCCAGCATTCTTTTCCCAGAACCATTATTCCGCGCCTTACAATTTGTACGCGTTTCCAATTGCCAGTAAAGCTTCCCTCCCTGGAGGACAACAACTCACATAATTTAAACAGCCTCTGCTAGGGCTTAACTCAAAAATTAAAACTCGCGTTGGGCGTTGTTTGCTGCTGCAGGGTCCCCAGTTGGCCGCATTGACAGGGAATTATGGTCAGAACCGGATTACCCAATCGGAGCCAAGTATATCACGCAGTGTCTGATTTTGTCGCAGTTTGCCCTGAATCAAGCTTCGCTTTATGGCTTTTTCTCCCCCTCCTCTACCACGGATTTTCCCGTAAGCCATACGTATGACATGACGCTTCACACAGTCCTCAAATTTCGTGGAAAAGCAAACTCGGGTGCTGTCAATGCATTGCATTGATCGTCATTTGGTATGACAACTTGCTTATTCATTTCCTCAGTTGCCAGCAGCTCGCTTTGTAGGCCGTTCACCTTAGGTGGAGCTTTTCCTCGTTGGAGCTGAATTGTTGTGCGCAAACGGAAGTAACGCTGTGACGCCTATTGTGTCCGCTGAGGGAAAAAATGGAAAGTTTTAAGTGATATATTTTCATGTATTTCGCAACATTTGCCCTGCATTTTGGTAAATAGTCAAGTGTGGCATCTGAAATGAAGTGAACGGGGGATGTACCTGTACATATTTTTATTATTAGGTGCAACACCACAAGACGTTCATTGTTTGATTTTGGGGAGATGAGCGTTGTATAACATTTCTAGCTAACAATTTTCACAAAATTTTCGAAAATATAAGTTTACTTAGGCTAAGTGTTTGCATCATACTCTCGTGCATCGCATATAATTGAAAATAAGTCAGCATTTGAACTGCTTCACACCGCTTCTATTGACATGTATCACATTGGAATTTTTTTAATTTAATCGATCACGATGTCAGTTTGATACTCTTTATGAATTACATTAATAATCAATCCGTGATCTGCGAACGAAATGTAATTTTTTTAAATTTGTTTTGGGTAGGAGGCTAAGCTCCTTAGCATACATCATCCCATGGATCCACACTGGCCAGTTATTTAATGCAGGATGATTATTCAAACAAGGTGTAGTTTATCACGCTATTTAGTTAGAGTAACCATGCACATTTTTTTCTTTCTGTAATCATCGATTATCCGGCAAAGGATTTATCGAATTATCGACTTTTTATGCTTCTATTTCGCTCACCATACTTCCATCAGGGCTTAACAATGGGATCCGTTCGACCAATATTTCAGACTGGATAGTTTGGGTGACGTTTTTATGGCCCTCTTTTGCGCGATGTCTTGGATGGCATAAAATGAGTTTCACGTAGCGCAGAACTGAAACTTCTGGGTCGCCTTTTATGTTCGTTGTATCAAATTAAGCAAATTGCCTACTGGTCTACCTAGGAGCCCTTCATGAGAAAAAAAAGCTGGATGTAAGTAATTCGGTATTTCTAAAAATGCTTCGCCATTGCAACACGTGAGTGGATGATGCTTTTGCTTAATAATGTTCCAGGGCTTTATCTGTAATCACCAGGAAATGGATTGTACTGAAGTACATGTACTGCACTTTCGATGGCTTATTAAGCGCCGCATTTTGCCGCGTAGCAGCCGGGCACTTTTTTTATTTATCAAAGTTCTCCATTACCGAAATTAAGTCTGTCGAGCGTCTAGGGATTGACCCACTTCAAGTGCGTCATTGGAAAGCTGGAACAGATGTCTCTTACCTTAGGGACATGGTTGCTAATATCGAAATGCGCTTTGTTTGCATAGTGATGCCATGTTTCACATGTGTTGACTAACCATCGAACTGATATGCCAGCCACTGCAGCGGTCTTCTTTGTCGAGAATTCCACACAATTCTAATTATTTATTCAATAATTGAACCTGAAGGGAGGGAAACTGGGTGCTTCGGAAGGATTTCTGAGGTGGTGCCGCCCCTCGGAGCCACAAGCGGCTGAGGCCAAATGAACAATAGCCAGAAAGTTTCTGCACACATACGAATTTCAGCAGATGTTGGTGGAAATCACCCTAAACCCACCCTGGCGGCAGGGCCTGCAGCGCCACATGAAGGCTAACCCATATGCGAAAGAAATCTATTTAGATTGCATTTTCATTTCAAAATGCATTTAACAAAGTAATAATTTGAAATGAAATTTAAAATGCATTTGTAATCTGAGTGCACATTAAATGCATTCATTGCCAAATCATTACTTTTGCATTTGGGAATGCGTCGAAAATGTTTGGAAACTACTTTAGTACATTTCAGTACTTGCTAATGATTACGATGATTTTAATGACCAATAAACATGTTGGTCGTTAGTTGTTTGTAGTCATTTAATGGTTTTACTTTTGGATTAAAAGTAGAAAAGTTTGAAGAAAATGCCAAAATACTTCACCAAATGATTTAACAGCCAGTGTATTTAATCATTCAAATGGTGTTCGTTTTTATTATGATAACAACTGTTTGAAACTTTAACTTGCTGCTTGGTGCTAGAAAGCTTGTGCTAAACTGATTAACATATGTCAAGAAACCGTAAGCTGAAAGTAACTAAGAAGTACCGTAAAAGTAATTCATGTTACGTTATTAACTCTGGCAGACGACGTGCCACCAGGCAATTGCCATTGATCAATAAATCAATTCTGGTTACAATTTATTGCCAAGAGATATGGATTTGAAGGTCGCAGTAGTTAGGTTATCCTTTGGAAAATATGACTGTTAGGGTAAGAATACACTAGATTTTCTTCTGCTGAAGTTGCCCTAGAAGAGCTACGAAGCCCATAGGAACAATGTGGCACACAATACGATTATTGCATAGCATTGTTCCTATGGGCTTCCATAGCTCTCTTAGGGCAACTCTAGCAGAAATAAATTACTGTGTTAGGCTGGAAAAGTGGCTAATTTAACTTCTTGGCAAATTTTCAGACTAGAGTACATGTAACTGTTTCGTAATTAGTACATTAAGATGTCAGATGAGTGTGCTATTTTCGGGAATATTCTTATCAACTGATTTTTTAAAGAATCACCAGATGCTTAACGTAACAAAAGCTTCTACTTTCTATTCTAACGAATCACATAGTAAAATAAATAAATGTTGATTGAGTAGAACTAGAACTTAACTTTCGTTTTATTTTAAAAAAATGCTGTATTTTCTACGAATTAAAAAAAATTGTATGTATGGCTTAATTACATAAAGTTAACGTTAAATTATGTGAAACTTAGCATAACGTTGCGATTTTGGTCGATTAGCAGTGCTTAAAAGCAAGGCTTTCTTTTTCTGCAGCACTACGTTTTATAGCTGTTGAAATGTATGGCATGTGTTATGGACATGGTATTTAAACTGTGCATGCTGTTACATTTTTGCGAATTTTGCTCGACCTTTTGAGCGAATGAATATGCGCCATACCTTTTGACTCACCCTGTATGTGGGCGAACATTTTATCGAGCAGGGCTAATTCATCGTATCATTCGTAAATTGAAAGCGAACTTGGGCGATTGTCGAACAGAGCACTTTTCGGGATTAACTGGCGAGATGACTACGCGCAGATTGGAACAACTAACATAAATTCACTATGCTGAAAAAGAAACGGAACTCCATTAGGCTATTGTCAAGCAGAACTCTTGAAACAAAAGCACCTGTGGACATTGAATAGTCATCAAGAAATAAATGATAGCCCAGATGGAAAACCCAGCAATAACTATGAAGTGTTT
Organism: Rossiulus vilnensis; assembly: GCA_034700785.1. Classification (NCBI taxonomy): domain Eukaryota; kingdom Metazoa; phylum Arthropoda; class Diplopoda; order Julida; family Julidae; genus Rossiulus; species Rossiulus vilnensis. Next base: position 14,033 of record JAQIXS010003365.1, read on the forward strand.
TGGTACCTCCATAATGTTGAGTGGTTTCAGATTTCTCCATGGGGACATCTGGTTAAATTAGGAAAGAAGCGTTATAGGTACTTGGCCACTTCTGCAGCGTTTTGCTATTGACTAGTTTAACCATTAGTGGCACGTTTGTCTGGCATTAACACTAAATGATATAGGTCTAAATATTTTCTCATTAAAATTCTGTTGTGCTATGTGTGCATGGCAATTTGAGACTCCTGACTTTGATATTCAAGTCTGAAATGAAATAGTTACCTCTTATTTGTACCACTTTGATTAAAGCTAAGCTATGGAGCCTCCTGAAATTGACCAAATCTGTATCCCAAATCAGTCCATCACAAACGATCCCAGTTAGAAGGGTTGGGTCATGTATTCAAAGCATTTTTTGCTTTGTGGCCAAACTGGCTTCTGGCCTGACATGGTGGGATAATGTTTTAATAGTATTTTCGCCTGTACTAGCCGTCCAGTAAAATTGCAAGAATTGAGCAGTGTACGATTTCATAATTCATGAATTCATTGGTGGTAAATTGTTGGTATTACCAAATCATCAAATGATCTGTAGGTTGTGATGTGATGCTGGTATGTGATAATGAATAAGAATCGCTTCAACATTTTGTTTTCTCAATCTACTAGTGTGTTTCAAATAAATTAAACTTCAATACAGTCAATTGTGAAATTTTGAAATTATCGATTTTTTTTTGTATTATACTTGAGTACAATGTTCCAAAACAGCTCAACCAGCTATAGTGGGGCTCTTGTGTAGTTCTTAGGTTTTCTTGACCACCATGACTCAAATAGTCTTTTCTCTCTTTACAGATCCACAGCACTTGTACAAAGGTAAGTCAATCCCGACTAACTTTCATTTTTAGTAGCCGCGGGTTTCGTTTATTCGCTTGATATGGCCCATATATCAATTACGGGAGTATGCATGCCAATGGCTTCCGAAAGCTCGGAGTCGACCATGCTTGTGCAGTGTCCACAAATTCAGTCGTTCGCTGCCTTTTTTCCCCCCGCATTCTGAATGTCGACGTTTTCTATTTACCGAAGCCGGCGTGTTTTGGAGTAGACCGAGACATAAAACATCTCCAAATTGATGTTTTTAGTCGAAATTATGGAATTGCAAAGCGCGCTCGTAAACCATTATTCGCCGAGCATTGCGGTCTCGCGAATTTCCAACATTATTATTCAGGATGAAAAGTTCGAGGAGCGCCGTAGCTTTTAGTGGCCATTTTTTGTGGCTTTCTTTCATTTGCTTCATTGATGGAAATATTTTCCAGAGGCGCTCTGGGCGCGTGCATATCTACTCGGAAGTCGGTAGTTAGATTAAATGGAAGTACGCTGTTATTCTTCGAGGTTTTACGCCGAGATGGTAGACATAAATAACGGCCGACTGCTTTATCCTTTAAAAAGCTGCCATGGCCGTCATGCTCGCAAATGATGCATCCATCAAGCTCGCCTCTGGATGCGCGTGGGGGTGGGGGCACTAAAAGGACTGCCAATGGAGGGAGGGAGGGGGGGTGAGAAGGACCCCCATCGCCTAGAAAGGCAGTGGAGCATGCATGGGGCATTTTTTTATTTTTTTTAATATGAAGCTTTTTGGACCGACAGCGTCATGTACGTGCTCAAAACTTTCATGGCACTTCGAAGCTCCTCGCAAAAACTGTCTCTTGGACGTTTAGAAGCTTCTCAGGCCTGCAGGAAAGTGAGTTCCTGGAAGTGCCTGCGCGTCTGTGACGTGGCGTGACGTCTGGTAGTCATACAACATGGATTTGTTAATTCATTTAAATTATTGATGTGTGAAGTCATTAATGAAAATTCGGTCATTAAATTCATTGAAAATTCCCTAAATCTGCAATCGTAATTTAGTTTGTGGTCTAACTGGTAATCACTTCAATTGTTAAAAGTGATCGCCAGTGCCAGATCGAATGGAGAGCCTGTGAATGATATTGAACGCTGATTAGCAGGATCCAACTGAGAACTAGACTTTACATTAGAACTTGATTAATTAGCACACACATCGTGTATTAGACGTATGTTACAGTGTAGCTAACAACTGCTTGAAACCAAAACAAATACAAACCTAGTTATGCAGTATATGTTGACCAGAACGTCTACTTGCCCTTTTCAAGGAAGCAATTTCGGAATATTCGTTGCATTCACTCTTTGGTAGTGCAATAATAAAAGAGAATGGTTTTCACCTCTAGTTTTGCATCTAACATTGTCTTCCAGAGGAATTACGTTTGATCCTTTTAAATGTGGAATAATATAATAAAAGCTTCTCGTATTTATTTTTAAAGTCTAGACACATTGGCGTCGTTTTAGAAAATTGTTTAAATGTGTCATAAGACTTTTAAACCCTGAGTCGCCTCAATCTATCGATGCAATGGTAAGACGAACTTTTAAATTTCAAAACTGTTTACAACTTGTCTAGAGTTAAGAACCATTCATTTTATGTAAAATAGACGTTATCTTGGTCAAAGGTTGCACTAACCCATTGTGTACCTCCATCTCATCTTCTTGACGTAAATAATCACTAGTATGACTCCATGAGGTGATTCTAGTTTATTAGTGCTTATTCTCGCCTTACTCCTTTTATATGCCAAAAGTTATTAAAATTGTTTAAAGTCCTTGAAAAGTTGGTCATTTTACATTGACAAATCAAGTAGGCACGTTGAACAGAGAATCGATAAAAGCTGTTTAAAGTCTTATGCAAGGATAAAAATACTTGTGTATCAAGATGTAGCCTACTTTATATTGCATGTACTTGCGCAAGCAAGGGTGTGATATCAATGGATTTCTTGTAAGAGAACATCGTTAGAATATGTTAAACACAAATCGTGGATGCGCATGCACTCGCACTTCACGGTCATTGGTTAATTTTTTTTTGTCTTACTGCATCCGGTTTTATGCCTTAGGGATGTGAACGCTCCAACATGCGTTCATCTCATTGTCTCGTTTGATGCATGGTGATTCGCAATCGAGCAGCCACTTATCGGGTGATCAAAAAGTCCACTAACTAACTGCGAGGCTGCTAATTTGCATAGCATTAAACGAGGCACAGCGGTGGAACATGCAAATTGAGGAGTTGGATTGAACGGGCAGCACGCAGGAAGTAAACTTGACTGGCTGCGACGCTCGTGCCATAAAGTGCAGTGGGATCTATGATCTCATTAGTCGTTCATCAAAGCGGCCCATTAAGCTTAATTAAACACGCGCCCAATTATTAGTTCCGGGGAAATTTGCGTTGTTATTGGTCGCACTCGACATTCTTTGCAAGTTCTTTTGACTTTCCTCTACCAGAGTACGTGCAATGTGATATGCACATACGCTTTGAACTTGTACTTGATGTAGGTAGTTGAAGGGAAGTTAATGAAGTTGTCAACTCCCGACTATTAGAGAAAGTTTGTAGCCTATAATGAAGTTTTCCCGAACAATCGACAAATACATATGATGTGTGAAATTCAGAAACTTTGTTTTAAAAAAGTAAGCTGAGAAGCTTAACCTTGTTCAATGTGTTAATGTGGACATGTCCAAAGTGGCAAGCAGTTGGTTTTGCCCGTTTGGTACGCTTTTCTAGCCTTGAATATCAATGAAAGGACATTTATAAACATTTCTATAGGTCTGAAAAACAACCAGGCCCGAATTTACGTCTCCCTAAATCACAGAGACACATTCTGCTGCTACCACATACATAATGGCCTTAACATGCCATTCAGGAGGCTCAAAGAGTGATGATTTAGTTTCTATCCTTCATTGAATATACACTGTGTAAGGCATGCCAGCCATCCTATATTTACGAAAAGTGTCCTATATTTTCCTATTTTTCACCAAAATGTCCTATATTTCCTATGTTTTGATCAGTTTAGGAAATTATCGTTTGAGTTTTCATTTATTTTGAAAAACGTATGTAGAGTGAACATAATTTTTTTGCATTTTCAAACAACGTCACCATTCTAGTTTAAAATATGCGCCAAATGATCTTTCCACCAGGGGGAAGCTTTCTAAGCAAATTTGGTATACAAATAAAGGATGTTTGCAAATGGGCTTATTTTTGCCTACATCATTCTATTAATTTTCTTCAGCAAGTAATTGTTCAGAAATAATACATAAGTTTCTTAATTTAAGATTACTTGTTTCTACAAAATTTTCGCCTACGGCTTGTTCCTTTAATTATTAATTTAGTAGATTTCATATGAAAACCTTATTGCCTTCTCCACCCCTGGAATAACCTTCCCTCCGCCCTCAGGGCAGTCCCATTCTTCTGTACGGCATCGCACTGCAAATACCACTGCAAGCATTTCTCCAAGGCCCTCAGGAAGCACCTTATCGACGAAATGACCACCAATGAAGC
>JAQIXS010003366.1:0-18385 GCA_034700785.1 Rossiulus vilnensis
TCGACCATGATTGCTTTCCTTTCTACTTACTTGCACTTGCACGCCATCGCATTATTTGCTCATGCAGCGTTCATACGACCTCAGTTGACCTGGGCGTTATTAATTTATATCAATAAACTTTGTTTACACGGGATCCAGATTGCTCCTGCTTTTTGCATATACTTTTTCGGATGAATTTGAGACGAAATTTCGGGAAATATTTCCTCCGAAATGTCGTCTTTAAAGGGCTGTGAATAATGCAGGCATCCCAGAAATATCCTATATTTTAGAAAAATATCCTACATTTCCTATATTTTAGAAAAATATCATATATTTCAATCATTTCAAGAAGTCATTGTTTACGTTTTCTTGGACGAATTGTAGGTATCATTTTTTCGTTCCTTAAATTCATGTTTCTAAACAAATTTTGATCAGGAAAATATCACGGTTTTAAAAAGCCTTATAGCCTATTATTCAGTAATTTTCTTAACCCGACTTTGTGCAGAATTTTATTCCAAAAAAAAAAATTGTGCCAAAGGTATTCCAATATTTGCCATTTCTCATCCATTTGGAAAAAATGTGCCAAAATGCATAATTTGCATTGAATTTTCGACAGTTTGGTCCGAAAAATAGTTGGAAATTTCGGTTTTAGGATAATTTTGAAAATACGAAAATAAGATAATAATTTATCCTATATTTGTTCAAAAAAATCCTACGTTTCCTATATTTTTTCTTTGAAAAATGGCCGGGATATACATGCATGGTAACGCAAAGCCAAGTATTTCTAACGCGCCACTAAAATTTGTATGGCAGAATTAAAGTTGGTGTTTCGTTTATAAAATGTAACTATTTATTATAGGCCTATTCGCCGAATTGCGTCATTTATGTTGAGCAAGTTGCTCACCGTGAACAACGTTTCGCTATGGAATCAGACACTTATCTCAACTGCTTAGCATAGTATGTGTAGTAAATGAGATGGGCAAAGTCGGCATTGTTCATTGTTGTCCATCTCAATTTCAAATGACATTTACCCTGCGGGCAGCTCAATTCTCTTGCAGAAATTTCAATGTAGGAATTTGATAACAATATTCACTTATTGTATGACATAGTGTAAGGTTTACAATTAAAAGTGACTAAACATGCGCTTGTGTTCACTGGTTGACGTCCGCTTATATTGTTGTGAACTTATTTGATTATAGGTACTGATATGAATATACGGTGCCTTTAATCCTATAAAAATGGTGCATGTAAGTGTGAAGAAATGGACAGCCCTAACAAGAGAAAGCTGGGCAATGGAATAAGGTAAACACGAGTTTTTATCAGTTATCAGGAACCCCACATAACACAAATATTTGGTTAATACTGGTTAATCTCCCCTTTCAAGGGGAGCTATGCTTGCTTGCTTTTATCTTGAAAGGATAACTGTGCAGCTGGAATAGAGTTAATAGGCCTACTTGTAGTACTTGAATGATAAACGAAGACGTTAGCCTATCTAGGCTATAATAGGAATGTCTGTAACTTGGTATTGTGGCGTGCTTTTGGGACTGTTTTTAAACTAAAATTATGCCAAGGTTTTCTTGGAAAAATTGACTCGCCGTATTTTTCATGTTTCAAACCTTGCTCTTGGATGTCTAAAAATGGTTTTCTAGCTAAAGGAGGATCTTGAAACATGTACTTATAGCTCAAGAAAATTGATAGGCATGCAATGTGAAATAGACGGTGATGGGATTTTAGAAAGGCGTTACATAAAATCCATCCGTTCTCAACAAAACAGTGCTAGAGCTGCCACTTTGTGTGTTCATTTCACAACATGCTGTAGGAAAATTGAAGAGTATTGGGCTGGGTAGGAAACCTAGAAAAAAGGCCAATTTCCCTAATGCAACTTTAAAATTAAACAGAACTGTCATCAACTTCTTGACAATTGAAACGCAAATGTATGCACATTTTAATTCCTTTAACTGACTCGCAAAATTACTACTTTGGGCCCGATGATTGTGGCCCTACGCAAATATATTATACGTCTAGATAGTAACATAATTATACATGTGCAGATATTAAGACGAATTCCTAAGCAAAACTTGCAGTGTTTTTTCATTAGCATTTGCATCAACTTGCGATTTGTTTTCCTTAAAAAATAGACAGTGAATAAAAACGAGAACATCAGACTGCACTTTGTATGCATTCCCCTCAGGACTCTTCATTAAATTAAAGCTTGACAAAAGGAAATTGGTAGTTGTTTTACAAGAGCGGAAAATAATATTAGATATGGAAAAGATATGCGCAATTCTTCCTGAAATTTCTCTCAGAAACAAGTGTTCCAAATCAGGCAGCTTAATAGGCCTATAGTATCAAGAAATGATTTGGACTAATGATACATGTAGATATCCAGTGTTTTCAAAATTGTGTGGACATTGTTTCGGTTTTTCATTATTTAGCTTTAAATAAGTTTAGCCCCAAGTTGTCTCGTTCCTTGGTGCTTGTTTAAACGTTATCGTTAAAGTATTGATGGTATGAAAGGAGATTAATTTGATTAAAGCCTGTTCAAAACTATAGTCTGTTCACCAAGAGAGTATACTGGAAATTCAAATGGACCGATAGAATGAAGGAGTCTTTTGTGCGATTAATCTTTCCTTTCAAACGACACATCTTCTCGTTGGGTATCGGTGTGGCTTTCTCTATGCTGGAAGGCATAGTCTTTAAGGGGTCATCCATGAAAGCTTCCGGGGAAGGGGGATGTCTTTTAAAACCGGACAGGGGAAGGGAGGTTACAAGGGTCCGGGTAGTCATGCAGTTTTGATTTCAGAATTTCCTTTTTTTTGCCCTGATTGTCTGATTATGTATTGACTACTTAATTGCCTATGTCGCAATTCAATATTTGTATGAACGTTTAGTCAGGTTTCGTTACTTTTTAAGGAATTCATCAAATTAAAATACAGCCAGCCTAAATTAAAATGTTAGGATCATTTGTGTATATTAACCATCTCGATCCAATGATTAAAAATAAAATAAAATTAATATTATGTATTTAATTTGTTCGGTGTGAAGACGTTTTTTCCAAACCGGACCGGGCATGATGGGGGAGGGGGGTTAATAAAAACCAAACTTATTATTTTTGGCTCAATATTTTCGACTGGCTCTAGTTTTGAACATACTTTACTTTTGGGCAGCTTTCGTTATAAATCACAAGTTTTATTTTGCCATTTGCCAACAGCATCCATGCCTTATTGTCTGTAATTTTTTTTGTTCAAATTGCTTATTCGAGGCACTCTTCAGTGGAGTAACTATGGTCAGGTGTGCATTTCTTGATGTAAGCTTAAAAGGGTCTAATTTGTGTTTTCAGGACTCGTTCATCCAGGGATTCGTCTGTCGATGATTCGACTGAAGAAAATCTTAAGGGCTGCACCCTCGGCGTTGGCGACGTCAAGAAGGCTTCAGGTGTCTCCACGCGCCATCACACCCGACGGGGTGACCCGGAGCTCGGCAATGGCAGGAATGTCGGCCTGGAGTTCCCGATGGGAAGACGCAGACGAAAATTTCCAAAAATAATAACTCCCGCGAATGCTCCCCCTAAGGTCGTTGGCGCACGCACCGAGGATGCAGGCACCAAGCAGCCGAGAAAGCCACTTCCATCTGTGGAAAAACCGCACACCAGAAACGGGGACCGAAAAAAGTCGACCGCAACATCAGACGCAGTCTTTCAACGAAGATCCTTCGGACAGCGTCGCAGGAGACGCAGTTCGGTCGGCAAGAACTGCTTGCCGCACTTGGCATCTTGCGAAATAGAGCTGCAGTGCCAGCCAGCGACTGTTTCTGGCTCCTCAGAAAAGAACGCTCAGTGTGATGGTAAGGGTAGTGGGGAGGAACACTCTTCCCTGGAGAATTCCTCACTGGATGGGACCGATCCCTGTGACAAGGAAGACCCAGATTCCGGGGCCAGTCAAAGTGCTGCCGATGGCACCCCCAATTGTACAGCTGCCCCAAAGGTGAATAGTCAAGGTTTGCCAAAGCACGGCAAAAGGACAGATGGAGATGTCCTACAAGAGCGGAAGAGGATAAGGTCGAGCGAGAATGTGCCCATTGCGCCGTTGCCGGACGATCAGGATGGCGGACTGGAGGAATGTGCGCCTGATGAGCAGTCGTTGACTGGTACTCTGAGCAATGATTGCGATAGCAGGGACTCTACTGAGCAGTACAACAGGTCGAAGGATCAGTCATCTGCTCACGAGCCGGACAGCGATGACGGCAGTGTGGCGACCACAGACAGTCGGTCATCGGCTGGAAGGCAGAGGCGGAAGAGCGACACAGGAAACGGGAATCGGACTGGCATTGATTTCAGAGTTGGTGGGCGCCTTGAAGCGAGGGATTATCTAAATATGTGGTAAGTTCTCTCAAATAATTATGGTTATCATGCCAAAAATTGACACCAATGTCTGTAAATTTGCTCTTGAACTACCTAATTATTTAAATTTAACCCCAGTGCTTCATCTCATTCATCATTCACCTTATTCATCTAAATGTTATTATTTAACGTATTTCTAGTCCATTTTATTTCATGGCATGCTGATATAAGTTGTTTTGCAACAATTTGAAACGTAAATTGATATTAATACACCCATACCTCACTTTACGGTTTAGATATTCCCCTATAAGGTTGGCCGGCTTTTGAAGTAAAATGCTATATAAGGAAACTTGTTTTATATACAGACCTAATTAATTTATGTAGGATACGTTCCTGGCAAATTTCATTAAAAAATTTTGAAAATCATTAAGTTGTTGGCTAAAAATGTATAAATTTAAATTTTATTTGAGTTCAAACTAATATTCCATTGCAAGTTTTAAATAAGCAAAACAAAACTGAAAAAGAAAAACACTTATCACAACAATTTGGAATTTACTGAAGTTAGCTCTCAAATGACAAATTCACTTTAACCCTTAAATCCAGTAGAAAAATTGTTTGAGCTGCTCATCCAGATGGTACAGGATGGTCCTGTTGCAAAATTTGATCATGCATATTGATGATTTTAACGTTTTTGTATAGGTACCCATCGAGGATAATCCAAGTGGATTGGGACGATAAAGAAGTGTTGATTCACTTTGAGCGCTGGAATTCCAGATTTGATGAATGGGTGTCCATGGATAGCCCTCGTCTCCGAGCCATCACACGCACGTCAACGAGGAAAGAGAAGAAGGATTGCCCATTCCCGGTACCAAATGTTGGGTGGGCGGATCTTATGCGGCCTTACAATACCTATCGTGGCATTGTTAAGTCCCTAAAAAATGTAATTGACAAACATCTGTCTTTTAAGCCATCTTGAATTGCTATTGATACCATTGCAGGTCATAAAACTTCTGCGTTGTCTTGTCTGGCCTGAATAGGAGTCTGTTACAATTTACTTTTAACAATGGCTAGATTTTCAACCTCATTTATGTGTTCCGTTTGGTTTTCACATTTAGGAGTATAAAGTAGGGGAAGTTATTTTGGCGAAATGGACGGATTGCAAGATGTACCCGGCAAAAATTGTTAAAATCAACTCAGATTGTAAGTAAATCATTATCAGCTACCTCGTGCCGTGATAGCGTATCCCAAGATTAAAATTTGTTTTTTGAAACAACAAAAATTGCTGCATTTCAGTGTCATATAATGTTCTGTTTTACGACGGTTTTGAACGACTTGTACAGTATATCAACATTAAAAAACTTCCGGTAGACTTCTCTGGAGATCTGGTAAGTACATTTCTAGTAGCGCGTTGGTTATTTGCAGTATCTGGTAATTAATTGCCTAATTAAAAAATGAAATTGCGACTATGTTATTGCACATGACAATTTAATTGATTATTTTGGTTCAGTTTTGCATTAGTGGTTGCGTTGTATTATTGGCAATTGATTGTAGTCATTTTCGATTGTTTCATGTAAATTTAAAGATGTGACAAATTATGAACATTTCTTATTTATTTTATAGAGCTTTAAAGACTCTCCATCAAAAGTTGATATGAAAAGACGACGAAGCACATCTGGTTCCAAAAAAGAGGAGGATTCTGTAAAAGATGAAGAGAAAGATAAAACCAAAGTTCAAAGTTCAAGTAAGTTTAATGGAGTGATGCTCTAGCACCAGTAAAGGCATTGACAGATTGCACGAGAAATAAGAAAATTTTCTTTTCAATTGTAGAAAATAAAGGAGAATCCAATAAAAGTTCGCTTGAGAAAGACAGTGTTTCGGGAGAGAAGCAGAGGTCAAAATCTGTAAACTCACCACCTGTAAGCTCCAATCACAAAGGGAATGGTACAGTCATGCCAATCAAGCGACGGAAACTGCTGGTTGGTGGAATATTTCAAGCTAAGCGACACCAGTTAGCAATGAAAATTGGCGGTCAGGGTAAAACACCCGAGAAAGCCAAGGTTATTATTCTACTCTCAATTTGCTCTTTATATTTGTTTTGTGGTAATTGTTGTAGAGTGAATTTATAACAGACTGTGATAGCTTACTCGGTTGAAATTAAAAATGTGAAGGTATTTAAAGCTGTTAACGATGACTGTTGTAATGTAGGTGTTCATGCTTAGTTTGAATATTTTATAAGTTTTATAATGTGTGTTGTGGTGTTTATCGGTTCTAATTGTTGCACTCGTTAGTATTTAATTTCATGTATATATTTATTCGATTTAATTATAGAACGACATCAAGGCGCCTAGAGGCAATAAAAAGCTTGAAGTTAATCCATCGGAGAAGATTGCTAACGAAAAAGGTGGATAACAAAATTGTGGAACTTGTACATTTTAATCATTCCATGTCATTGGTTTGTTGTTGTATGGTGCTTAATAATGTTTTCTTTTAAAGTCCTACAAAAGAATGAACAGCATACTTATAAAACTTTGATTGAAGTTAGTTGTTCTGTCTAATTGAAATTCTAGTTGCCAACAAATTAAATGGCTTAGGTATTAAGAAATGCTATCATGATCATAAAGTTGTTAGATGATATTATGAATAGCATGACGACTATTACGCTCTGTATTGACGCATGTGTTGTCATCGTGCTAATAACAATTAATCATTTTTGCTATTTGCTAACCAGAGACAATGGCAATTTCACCTTCAATTTCCAACTTGACTGAACCAATCTTTGCCAAAGCCAATGACAGTCTAGCTACTGGTTTTGGTAAGACAATTTGCATACTTTCATAGTTAAAAACAATTTTCGCTATTAAATATCTGTGACACTGTTACTTTGCTATGTCCGATTTTATCCCTTGGAGAAATTCACCGAAGATGCTACGTGACACAATGACTGGAAACAATTGTGTGAAAAATGCCATTTTTGTGAATCGATGAGATGACTTAAATTGTTGAAAGAAAAGAAAAAAAATATAGCATTCATCAATACGTCTTAAATCAAAGGAAATTGTTTATTTTTATTTTAGAGTATAAAATATACCCTGAATTTCAGAAATTCAGAAATGTATACCAGTATGGTCGGTTTGAGCATTTCCATATTACCTTTAGTAAATACATTGCGAATTAAAGTAACGTCATAACAGTGGATAATTGTTCTTTGAAATATGTTGTAATAACCTAGCTGAGATTATAAATGTTTTTGTATTTTGTTTACAGCGCCCTCCAAAGCATTTGTTATTGAAGAGGACCACAATCATTTCAAGTGTCTCGTCGAAGGTTGTGGCAAAGCATTCCGAAAAGACGTCCTTCTGGCCTCACACATAAAACACTATCACACGATTAAAAGAAAGAAGAATATGGACAAGCCAGTTGAAAAGAAGCAGGAGCCACTGGAGAACACCCTTCCTGAGGAAAACCAACCTGGTGAACCAGTATCTCAGACAGTGAAAAATGAGGCGAATTTGGAGAGAAAGTTGATAACGGAAAAACGACGGCAGCGCTTGCTGCAAAAGAAACTGGACAAGCAGTTTAACGAAGCTGCAGCTGCAGCAGCAGTTCAACAACAGATTCTGCAGCCAGCGAAACAGTCCAAACGAACTCAAGGCCCTTCTGAAGTTAAAGAGGAGAACGTTGAAAACGCTCTCGTCAGCAAGTTACCGGTGAAATCAGAAAGGCCAAAGTCCAGGAAAAGAAAATACTATCTTACTGCTAGAGGAGTTGTTGCCAAACTGAAAAGGAGAAGATTGGAGGGAGAGGCGAAAACTAAAACGGCAGATGGAGATTTCAGTCAACAAAACTTGGGTAGGTGCACCACTTTTGAAATGATTAGTTTTAAAGTGCAATAATTCAAAAAAATCCATTTTTTTCTTTCTTCTTCAAAGCTGCATCGGGTGCAGAGTCAGAAATAAATCCTCATTTAGAACCAGTTAGCAGTAAGATGTTTTTGAAGCTTAAACGTAAGCAACGCTTTGACCCTATTTTGTCTAGTGATGAAAGTGAGAAAAGCACCACCACGTCCACTTGTGATAGTACAGAAAGTGAGAAATTTTCTATTCACGGAATTATACTTGTGAACTGTTCGTTTAAAAAAAATTATTTTCAATTTGTTGTATTATTTAACACTCCTTGGTTAAGTCTGTAATGTCTTTTTCATTTTTGTTTTTTTTTCTGCTGTAAGTAATTGACTGATTTTCCTCACCTTTAATGCCATTTGAAAAAGTGCAGATCTTGATTGCTGTATTTACAGCTTGTTCCGTTATAATTCTTGCCTAAATTGCTTTAGTTGTTCTTATTGCAATAAGCAGGAATTGGAAATGTACCAAAAATGAGATTACGGATTTTTATTATTATTCTTTATGTTATCCGTGGGATGTTAAAAATGCTTGTTATTGTTATTTAAATTTCTTTTGCTGTAGAAATTTTGGTTTACTTACTGTGTTTATTAAATATCCTATTTCTATAAGCACTAATAGTGGTGCAGTGCTTTTTACAGTTCTTGAATTTGCTTAACATACCTTAAACGTTAAATAATACGTTTTTTTAAAAATCGGATTGATTGATTTTGCATGTTCATACCACGTATTGTTTATTGGTGTAATGCTAAATTCAGACTACGTAAAAACTGTGCCACTTTCCTACTTTTAGCATGTTAGTGTAGACAATTAGTATTGGGAATATGCTGATATCAGAAAAATTTTATTTTTTAGCATGTGAGGACAAAGCTTTAATTGCAAAGCTGAGGAGGGATTTTGGAGTTTATCGAAGTGGTCATAATGTGATGGGCTCTTCTTGGGGTGGAAATTGTGAACTTCGGGACGAAGTTGTTAATTGTCGCTGTCAGGTGCAGGAAGAAGATGGGTTGATGATGCAGGTCCATATCACTTTTTTCTCCCTGCACCCTCTTTTGGTCATTTGTTTATGCTTTAACCAACTTATTATCTACAGTGTGAAGTGTGTCTGGCATGGCAGCATGGGGCTTGCTTTGACATTGAAGATGAAGACAAAGTCCCTGAGAAGTACATTTGCTTCGCGTGTGATAATCCTAAAGGTGTGCCATTGTGGTTCATTCATGCAGTTCCTTAGATTTTCACTGGGCAGTCGTGTATTTGGCGTTTTTAATTTTTCTCCAGGAAGTTGAACATAAGGCAATACTCTTCTAATATTTGCTTTGTTTGAATTTTTTCGCAGGACAAAGGCAAAGTTTTAGGCATAAACATAATCAGGATTGGTTCAAACTGGGCGAGCTCGCAACATTTAGGTTTCTACCTAAAAGGGATACCTGGAGCCTGAAGGATAACATGCTGAAGACGCACAATCTGGCAAGCCAGCTGATATCTGTCGGAAACGTCTTACACGCATTGCAATGCCAACTGCAGATTGCCAAGTAAGATAACTGCAAAACCATTTGTTTTGTCTAGAATGTACTTGTAGATTCTGTAGCTTAATTGTTGCGATTGTTTCTAGAGAGCCAAAACATTCTAATCTGGTGTTATGGGCACATCCTTGGCAAGATGCGAGCTCCAGCCTGGGAAGTTCTGCAGCAAAGATGTCCAGCCACTTATCCTTTGGGAGTCCTGAATCAGGCCAGAATGGAAGTTGGATGTTCGGTGACCATTCATATTCCGTTCCCAACCGTGCATTCTCGCAGAACGAAATGGCTGATCACTCGTGCGCTTTTCTCGCTGAGCATTGTGACGATAAAACCTTGTGCTTTGATGTGGCTGCAAACGAAGAACTTGATCCACAGGGGATGGGACCACCCCTCCAAGAGGAGATTGTGGAAACCAGCGTCTCGACAGACCCCAAGCTCAAGACTCCCACAGACTGCTCAGGCAAGTCAGAAACTAATGATTCTGGTCTAACGGAATCTGTATCGGAAGCTGGAACTCCCGTAACCGATAACCTTCTGGTACCTAAAGAGGAACTCGGTCATCATAATCACAGCGGCGGCATCAAGGAAGAAAAAGATGAACATCTATATTGCCCTACGTCAACGCAATCTGCAGACAAGGAGGCACAGATTTGCAGTCCAAAAACTCCTGCTTTAGACAAACAAAAACTCAAGGAGCGACGCATTTTCTTTCCTCCGAATTCCAAAGTAAGTTCGATTTTTGATTTCCCCGTAATGCTTTCGGTGATGGTTATTGTTTGTCTTCCAATCGCAGCTGACACGCCTGTCTTATTTTTGATATTTTTCTGATGGGATTTCATTTTAATGCAAATCTAACAAATTGTCATTGAAAGGGACCCTCCAATAGAGGCGCCATATATAAATTGCTCCCCCTTCACTACTCAACAACAACACTATACTGTAACACTTCTGCTTTTTTTGGAATTTTGGTGCTTTAACGCGTATCACTGCAGATTTTCTGTTAATTGGTTACATGACGTGTCAACATCTCGGAATATTTTGAGACGCTTTTTAGTTTTAAAGTGATCCCTATTAAAAAGGTACTAGCATAGAATTTTTATGTAAATTTAGTAATTCACTGTATGTGTAGAATAATAAAATGGTTCAATAAAGTTTCACAACTTGGACACACTAAAACATCCTTTAACCCCTTGGGAATTGGTTGTACGTGAAATTTTAAATATGGTTGAAAAAGTGAGTAGCTGGAAGAACACGTATGGTAGGTTTCTGGATTGTGGTATTTTAACCTGAAAAGACTTTTCATTAATCACATTGCAATGCAGTAGTTACTTTGAACCTTGTATATACTTTAAAATCACTTTGTACATTAGAGCCTATCAGAGATTAACTCGCATCTCATACTCCATGTTAGGTTCCTGAAAACTTCTGTAAAGCAAAAAATGATATGGCCTCCCTACACTAGGGGTACTCATGAAATAACCGTTTAACAAATATTGTATCAACATTCAATCTTGGAGTTCAGTAATTTTTATAAATTTTACCCCTTTAAAAAAATAGAGAAATGGAAAATAATCGAAAAGGATTTACATGAAATGCAGTGATGGTTCAATTCTGTAATTAAAATCTCAATTCCCGTGCAATAACATCATGCATATAATTTGATTTTATAAGAAAAATTGTTCCTATGTAACTACATGTACTAATATCATGGGGCACATTTCATTGAAACATGTAATTACAATGCCGAAAATCTTTTCTACCCATAGAAATCCATTACAGAAACATTTGATGTGTATAGTTGCCAGTTAAATCTTATGGATCATATAGAGCATTTACAAGGAGAACTTGATCACCGGTTAGATGAGCTCAATCAGCAGTTAGAATGTAAGTTGCTCAAAAACAACATCTGCATGCCAGAATAGATGTTGCTGTATTTGCAGCCATCTTTAATCGTAGGGAAATTTTGCTTCTTATTCCAGTTTTGGAATGCGACTTTGAATCTCCATGCTTATCAAGCTCTGACGATACATTGGCTGATATTCCACGCGTGAAGAAGCTTTTAAAAACAATTGGGAATGATTTGGTAAAAGTTCAAAGGATGGCATTATACTGTTGATGTGAAGGTAGGACTTTTGTTTTCACCTAAAGTTACGCTATAAAACTTAAAAGAACGTACTCTTTTAGTTTTTAAAGATTATTTGGAAACACAAAATCTGATCAGTTGTTTAACTATATTTGCTCATCTCAAACACAGTTGCTGCAAATATGGCGATTGTATTGATTGGGTCCTGAGTGTTAAAATTTTGTCACTGCATTAAAAGCAAAGTGATTAAATGAAGACATTTGCGAAAATATGACGTGTAATATAATTGTAAGGGGACATTTTTAAGTTTTAAATTGTCCGGCCTTTGTTATAATTTTAATATTGAATAAACAGTCCGTTGGGACGTAATTTTTAAAGTAACCTTTGTTCGCATATAGAACTGTATTGTAATGAAGTTGATAAGGTCAAACAGTAGCCTACATATAGCTTGCTTATTGCAATATGAGTCACGCAAAGGGATTAAAGCTTTCATACTGGGCTCAGTAGCCTTCCAAGTATGATATTCCTAACCATTTGTATGATGAATCGTGAGTGAAGTTAAGTGCATTTTATTGACAAATGCAAGCCTGCTGTTCTGAGAATCTCTTACATTTGCTCTCCTGGATGAACTTGAGCAGAGTTGATTTGACATGTTCCCAATTGAGACAGACTCGTCTGCCTCTTAGTTATCTGTTAGGAGGATTGAAATGGTCAGCATGTTTGGTCATGCAGTTTGAATCTTATTATAGACGTCGTTGATTGCTACTTTATTGATCGTGTGCACAGTCGTGGTGTGATTTAATGTTTAAAATAGTATGAATAGTGTTCAAAATAGTGTGGGATTTTGCAGCATTTGAAAGCATAGTTTGACTTTCTGTATATTTCCCTCATTACAGAAATAATTTTTTCCTGTTATAACAAGTGCTTAAAGCAATTTTTGTGCATAGTGGGCATCCGTTTGGGTCAGGTCTAAGCTCCGAGAAATTACATGCAGATCTGGCTGAATAAAGGTAACACCTTATCTCAGTTCGGTAAACAATCATTTCCCAAAATGGTGCTAATTGCGGCAACGTCACTGGCACGGCATGTTTGAAGATGTTGAAGGCCTTACCAAAGTGGTTCGCAAACCCCATTTGCCTTGTGTGCGAACTTGTGGCGTGTGTTTTTAAGTGCTTCCTTTCAACACAAGTAGTTTTGAATGGAAAATCATGTTCGTTGTGCGACACGAGATCCCGTTTGTTTTTGTGATTATCAGGCTCCCGTATTTTTTTCTGATCACTAAGAGGAGCTCTAGAAGTTTGTTGATTTTATTTCATGGTGTGCGTCATTGGCCATATGAGTCCAAAACTGTATCAAGTGCCCATTTGCAAGAGATAAACCCGGTTCTATCCAAGGCCTTCAAATCAAGTGTTTATGTCGACTTTTAGGGCATCCCTACTTTTACAAAAAAATCCATTCTTCATTGTGATTGTGCAAGACTGGCACTATTTCTTGTAGGTTCTTGTGTGTAAGACAAGAGATTAGTTACTGTGCTGAGGGATCAACGCGTCCTATTCAACGTGCTATTCCTTGTTCACCGTCTTGGCTCTAATGTCATAACATGGCAAGAATTAAGTGGTCTGAAGTATTTATGGAAAAAAAATTCAAAACTGTAGCTTATGATAAACCTGCATGCTATATGTGTAAGGGGTTTTACAGCGTGTCTTACTGTTGTTTTTAGGAAGCATGTGTAGTTTCACAGAAGCGCCCAGATGTTTTGTTATTTTCATTCAAATTTTTCTACACCACAAGCTGTACCACGATCCATTTATTAATTTTCATAAAAAAGCTTTTTTTTACTGACAATTTTAAGTCATCAGGTTCACCTACAGCGTTCCTTTTCTTTCGAAATTTCTAAAGAATGAAGAAAGTTAACTAAAATGCATTATTATAGTTCTAGCTTTCCACAAAAATTGTGGACTCAGCATTGCATGTAAAATGCACTTGAAAATAAATTTATTCGTAGTAAACAAGAGTTTTATCATTGTTTTCAAGTCGTTTTACAGTGTTATAACTCAAAGATTAATAGTTACATCTATATTAGATTTCTTTATTAAAACATTGTATAACTTAAGCAGCCTATTTTTATGCTTTTTCAAGTTCTGCTTGGTCTTTTACGAAAATGCTTTAGACCCAGGGAAACAATAGTGATTTTTTAAGCTCAGACACGCTAATAACATACCGTTTCCTAAAGCTCCCTGATAAGCGATCAAGTGGCTCTTTATATACATAATGGCAAATTGATCGATTCCACTATCTGCCTCAATGAAGCACTCTTGCTTTGTTTTTTGAACGATTGACGGAAGATCCGTTCTGATATCTTTGAAATCGTATGGAGTAGGACCTGAAATCATCCCACACAGCACACCCAAGCATATTCAAATGAACCAATGACTAACTACTGGAACTGAATGAAGTACTTCTATTGGCTTCCTATGCCGTAGATGTTTGTTATATAAACTTGTGTATCAAGTTTATGCCTGTCAGAAATTTGGAAATTCTGGTGTTGGAATAATACTGTGAACATTCTAGTTTTGTAAGTATTGCATATGTAATAACAGCATGTCTAAAGTGTAAAACATGTATTTTAAATTGTTTTTTCTGGAGAGAAACTGAATATTTTCTTAGGGAAACTTTAACATGGATTGGACATAGACTTTAAATATGTAGACATTCTACGTATTTAAAAAATGTCGGAATGAACTACTAAAATTAGAAATTACGTTTGTTGGATCAAGTTCTCTAATCTTATTGACGTAATACGTATTTGTACTCGTTGGTAGTTAGTTTTTCAATGAATTGAACTTCTAAATTTTTAGAATGTTTGGTATAGAATCAATTTTATGATGAAATTTGGCCGAGCTCACGATTTGCGAGCTAATGCTCTTTTTACCGAAATCATGATTAATGCATCAAACGGTCTCACTTTGGGTTCTGCGTTGTAATGCTAGTATGTGTTCTAATTGAATGCCTCCATTCATTCTATGGGAGCACAAATTTATCTGATGAGCCATCGTTGGCTTATGTTTCCGTATTTTTTAAACATTTACAAACAAGGCAATATTGTTTAATCACCATGCATGAGATGCTCGTTTGCCATGTAAATTTATTTCGAAGATTTCCATTCATTGCAATTATAAAAGCGTTTTTGAATATAAAAAAAAACTTCACTTTTGCTGAACAAATGCCACTTGATAAGAAGGATGGAAATTTCACAAAATCGAAGTACAAATAATTGCAGTTTTCAATCACTTTTCTTTGTACAAGCTTTCAGTTTCCAGATCGATTCTACAGACGCATCATTTTAGAACATTTCTCGAAAAATTCTTTTGTAAAGTTTTCAGTTGTCATAGCAGGTCTTTCTTGTTTTTAAAGGCCACCTTGATCAGGACAAATGCATCTTCCTTGCAAGGCATTGCAGGTGCTGCGATGTGCCCATTTGATGGTTCTACTACTCGTCGTAACCTGCTACACATCGCTTTGCGAACCCAGTTCTTTCTTCAGAAACGAAGCTGCTGAGGAGGACCGAAGAATTCGGACCGATGACGAAGCCTGGGACGTAACAAGAACATCATATAATGAGGTTCCAAATTACCCGCCACTCTATATCGCGGATGTGATCGAAGCGCTGAAAAGAAATTCCCAGAAAAGCAATCCAGAGGACACCACGCATCAACTTAAGCGACTAGGAAACCGGAAGTTCCAGACCCAAGGCTGGAAACGGAAGAGGGATGTCAGCAGTAGCCAGCACCACCATCCTCATCATTCCTCTCTCGTGAACGTGTGATGTTTCGTTACTTTTTACGCTCATTTCTTATTCGATCATTAGCCCATTTTAGCGGTTTGGTTTCCAAAAGTGGCCTATAAAGTAAAGTTTGTTATGTTCCTAAAGTTAGAAGATTGTTACCATAGCTCTGGCAAGCAAAATTTGCTGTACTTGCTCGCTAAATTCCTGCTGTAAAATTTGAATTTGGCGGATTAATCTGTAAAATTACTTGTAGTGTAACTAAAATGATTGTGTTCTGTTGTTTTAAACATTTGGCATTAAAATGTGTACTCGAAGTATGGAACATGTGGCTTTTTGTCGTTAATTGCTGCGCACATCAGGACCATTAACAAGCCGCCATTAGTAGACGATCCTTTTCTACACTAGAAGAAAGAAAACTTAGCAATTATAATAAGTAATATTTTCTAAGAATAATTTTTTAAAAAATCGGGTGCAAAAATAATGGGTTTTAGGTGTTCTTTTAAATGCTTCTTTCAATTATAGCCATATGGGGATGTTGAGAGAAAACGTGTTTAGAATATTAGAAATTCATAGAACGTTGCATGCGAAATTTATTTATTTAATGTGCCTTTCCGGGGAACCTTTTTGTTGCAAATTTTAAGAATGACATCCTAAAAGCTGGTTGCTACGCTGGTAGGCCTACTGCTAGTTTCTCTGAAGTACTTTTTCAGTTGCATGGGCATAGTACATTCAATATCCATTTACCATATACTGCAAAGTTTTACTTGCTACGTGATATCTGGCAAACAACCTTCAAAGGTTTTCAGATAATCTTGTGCATTCGTTCTTCAATATTCCTTCAATATCAAGTAGAAAGTGTGCTCTTATTAGTTCATTTCAATTGAATTACAGACGACAGGGGATTCATTTAAAAAGTAGGATTTAAAATTTAATTTTGTTACTCTAAAATCTTAAATTAGTCAGGTAATGAGTAATTATAGTTTTGGAATATGCTTACATCAAATGGAGATGTTTAGATAATTCTTTTTAGAGTTTAATGTATGATATTCAATTTTGTCTGAGTGTCATCTTACACTTTTGAATTAATAGGATTGATGTATAATACACTGAGCTTTTTAAAATGCATATAATGGCTAAAACCACGTTTTCGCTATGAATACATCTGCAAAATGCTGTCATTTTAAAAAAAATTGAATAGAAACAAGCTGCCGTTTAAAAAAGTTATTCTACAACCTTTGCTCTTTAAATTAGTGATGGGAACGATTGGCTTGGCAGCGACAGTCGTTTCTGTAGCCATATTTCTATTTGATTATGAATCTGGTTTGTCCACAACTTCTGTTAGCCCTGGTAAGCTGCTTGATTTTATACATTAAGAAAGAAAGGATAAAGAGAGATTTCTTGAATCGTACGTATTTGTAATGACCAACATGTTTGTGTTCGCTTGGTCAACAGAGCTCCTAATTTCACCAGACCCTGATGAAGTTAAAATGGGAAGCAGTTTAATCTCTTTCAAACCTGATAATGTTAGTAGCTGGAGGCCTTGGGTTGATAACTTGAATAGATTCATGAGCAGTAAGCACTTTCGTTTGCATTGTTATGCTACTGATAAATCGTCGTTCTTGTTCAAAGAGTGACCATACTCTTTCAGAATACGAGGAGCGAGAGATGTTTCGATTTTCGACCCGAACAATTGATTGTGATTTTCAACGGAAAAATGGAAAAGATGAAGTCTGCGTCTTTCACGTTAGCCATTTGGGGGAAATTTGCTCTCCAGAAAGATACTATGGTTATCTGATAGGACGGCCATGCGTTATGCTCTACCTGGAAAAAGTAAGTTAAGTAGGCCTATGTGTAATTTATTATGCATATTTTAATTTTTATATGCATATAAATTTGATTTGCTTGGTGCATAATCTTTGCTGTCAATTTTGAGTTAAATAGTTAAATCTGTAATGAGCTAATATCAGAAACATATTTACTAATAATTTATGCTTATTGGAAAATCATTCATTTGTGTGTCTGACATTGGTTTATCAAACAACTAACAATAATGTTGAACACATGACGTCTGCACTGTTCCAAAATTAGGTTGTTGACTGGGTGCCAGTACCATATAACAGCTCTAGCCTGCCAAACGACATGCCGACTGATCTTCAGGATAAAATAAAAGCGTTTCGTCCTGATGGCAGCATGATTTGGATGTCTTGTGATGGCGAGGTAAATCAGTGATTCATATTATTTATGTCAGGCTAATTTCTATCTGGCACTGCATGCTCAAATTGAAGAATGCAGTTTTTATAATAACGTATAACTCATTTGTGATAATCTTGCAGTTTGCAAGTGATCGTGAAAACATTGGGCCCATCGAGTACTATCCAAATCAAGGCGTTCCTGCTTACTTTTTTCCATTCATTGATATTCCAGGCTATTTGTCCCCCATGGTAGCGGTGAGGTTTGTAAATCCGCAACATGGTGTTCTGATAAATATTGAATGTAAGGCTTGGGCTCAAAATATTGTGTATAATAGGCTGGAGCAAAGCGGCAGCATTCACTTTGAGCTGTTGATTGAGTAATCCAATTTAATTGTAATTGTTTTACTAAATTTAATTACTCATCAATGATACGTTTATATGATTATTGCAGCTGATGACGTATGCAAAAAATATACAGTATTAGTATTGTACTCTATATGTATTAAATTTCTCCTGTAAGCAGTGGTGTAGTGCTAAATTTTTTTTTACCGGAACGCTCTTGTTCAGGGGGGGGCTGAATTTTTTT
>JAQIXS010003367.1:0-18382 GCA_034700785.1 Rossiulus vilnensis
AAACAGCATGCAACTTTCTATTTCCATCTTAGGAAATTTCATTGAGAGGGAAACCCACTTTCGGAGATCGAATCACGTTTTTATTTCGTTTGATGTTAATTGAATTATTTATAAATATTCAGGGTATTTTCAACTTATAAAAAGTAATTCAGATCCTAGCGGACAACCAATTCTACAACGAGAAAATCGGGGTCTGGTTTAAATTTAACAAAACCTTTCCATCCCTCCTTCCCGAAGGTTATGAAACGTGGGTCGCAGTCCCAGCCAGCCAGGCCAATCGCCACGCCCTTTGCAAGCGTCGAATGAACGGAACGAACAATTCGTGCCTCTCTTCAACCTTCTTCTTCAACGAAGGGTTCGCTAATTGCACCACCGACGAAACCACTACTACAACAGCGTCCTCTTCGGGGTCTTCACACCCGCCCCCGCCAACCACCACCGACCCTTCCATTCCTACCAGACCAACTCCTCCACATCCATTTCATCCGACCACGGGCGGGTCAAGAGCGTCATCGTCTGCCACTACTTTCACGCAGTCTTCCTCAACTTCCGACCACTCAGGGGGTACTACAACGGAAGCATCTGCCACTACAGAATATACAGTCACGACTACAACTCAGCCTGCAACAACTTTTTCCACCCAAACTTACCCCGCGGACACCTCCAGTCAGACTACATGTACATCCCACGCTTCAAGCAATGTTACTTACGGCTCCACTTTACAAACCACACCTAACGCCGGTGACACGACAACGTCTAACTTCAACATCCAAACAACAACCGGCGAATCCAGCACCTCTACTTCCGACTCTACGAGCCAATCCACACCTACTCCGACAACCATTACACCGGATGTCAACACCGAGACAACGTGGACAACGACTCTGGATTCACAGACCACTGGCGCCTGGTGTCCGGCAACATCGTTCGGAGGCTGCGATTGGCCGGCGACAATGGCCGGAGTGACAGCCGAAATTCACTGCCCTACGAACTCTACAGGTGAACAGTACTCCGATCATTTTAAGCAATGGTGGTTCCTGTACATAAAGTAACAATATATTAAAAAGTTTGCTTTGGGATCTTGGTATTAATAAATTGAATTCGTTCAAAGTCTATTTAACTTTTCCACATGGGATAACAGCTCTGAAAATAGATTGAGCAGATGACTGTTTGTTTTTCCAATTGCAGGAATTGCTACGTGGTACTGCGATCCGGAAACGCTGGTTTTCGAGCCGGAAGGCGTTCCCAATTTCAGCCAGTGTGTCAATGACTGGGTGGAAGCCATCGAGCAAGAGGTATATTGAAATATCGAACACCAGTATCCCGAGTTTGTGTCTGAGGCGCGCTTATCAACTCCGCTTGTATATTTCGCAGATTTTATTTGGGCATAAATCTGCTCTGGAGTTAGCCGAAGCGCTGTGGTCGAACGCTTCGGTGACCCAGGTGTTTTATAGCAAGGATTTGAGCCTCCTGCAGAAAATCATGATGGAAATCGACAGAAAATTCTTCAACGAAACGGATCTTCTCCGTGATGCCAATAACTCCGCTCCTACTCGCACCTACTCCCAATATTTAATAAGCACTTGTGACGTTTTGTTGGATACCAATCAATCTATAGCCTGGGATCAATTAAATGAGGTAGTCTGTGTGCATGGCTAGCCCAATGTCCAACCACTTAGTTAATAAACAAAGAGCAATAATCAGGCCATTAAAAAGCAACACATTAAAGGGCTTTTATCACCCTGCATATTACCATAATTTTTAAACTAAATTAAAAAACTACATTGAACAGAAATATTTTAAATCTTTCTTTATATTAGGAGCGACCTCAAGTGGCAAACCAGTTGTCATTAAACGTGGAAAATGTCGGTTTTATCCTGGCTTCTACACTTGACGACCAACAGGATAACATTCAGAGGAATAATTTAGGTAAAAAAATTTATTCTGGTTATGCTTGTAATGTTTGCCGTTCTTCAGGGATAGGGAAAAAACTCTGACCAGCATGTTTGAAAAATCTAACAAGCATGCAGTCATTACGCACGATAATAATACAAGATAAAAATTAACTAGTTGTTAAGGCTGAGCAAAACGAATCACCGCAATGAGTTTTACCGTGTAAGTTGACTTGTTTTGCTTTGCAATAATTTCGTTTTAAAAGTATTATTTTCAGAACAACAACCACACATTTAAAAAGCAGTTTAAAGAGTATTTAGTATTGCTTTGTCTATTTATGCAACGAAAGCTAGATTCAAAGCTCATATACTATTCAAATACTATCCAAAGTGCAAAATACATGTACTATTGTAATCTGAAATCAGCATTAATGTTAATTAAACGCAAGTTTTATTCTTTAAGACCGATGTCGCAGGTTATTTTGTCGTTATGATGATTATTTTATCGTTAAAAGTATTAAAGCACGTTCTAATAGATTATCGACTTGATTTGAAGCCCTTTTCGTGGAAAGACGACCGAATGATGCTTACGCTGAAGACGGCTTCAAATTTCAGTTAAGCGATGGGTCCTCTGGCCAGTGGCAAGGAATCACAATCACTTTACCGAATGGCTTCCAAGAAAACACTTTGGGAAATCACACAAGCGTAGTCACAATTTTATATTGTAACATGCAGAAATACTTGGGAGACAGCTACATGTGAGTATACGGGTTTCGTTTAATGTTGAAAAAATTAAATAAACTTGAAAAAAAAAACATTATGCAACCTCCAATGCCCATCTTCGGAGGTTTCGTTAAGATGAAAAACTCATTTTTGGAGATCGCATAAAGGTTTCGTTTCAAATTTATATTTTTCAATTAGAAAACGGGATATTTTTAAATTATAAATAATAACTCAATCCCTAGTGGAAGACAAATTCTATACGGGAATAATGAATTTAGCAAAGTCAATAAGTATTTGAAGCAAAAATCTGTATTGTGTGTATGGTGGGCATCCTTTTAGATGAAGCTCAAAGCCTTCCACGTTCAATGTTTTTTTTCCAGGGATACCAGCTTGACCGCTGAGGTCATCACGAACGTCATTGGCATGAGCATTGGCCTGCGAGGACAGAGTGTTCACTTCGAAAAAGAAGGAATACAATTTAGAATCCCCCATTCGATACCAGATGATACCCATTATCATATCTGCTCGTTTTGGAACAGATCGAGGTACTGCTATTATCCAGTGCAAACAGAGAGAGTAAATTACCTTGCGATACCTTATGGCGTATTTTTAGGACTCCTTCCGGTCTTTGGGACTCCAGCGGATGTACCCTCCTGTCTCAGGACTCTCAATTTACCACTTGTACTTGCAACCACTTAACCGACTTCGCCATTTTGCTGGATATCAACGGAATCATTGAGACTGTTGAGTGGGGCAATGAAGGCTGACCAATGGTTAAGAAATGTTTCGAATTTAAATTGCATGATTGAGATCAATTTCACTTTACAGATGAGTCCTCTGGCGCAGGAGATACTGAATCTGCTGACTATTTTCTGCGGAACTTTATCGGCCTTGTGTTTAATAGTATGTTTGGTGATTTTCTACAGCATAAGGTCAGTTCAGTTATAATTCCTACATGACTATATACCGTTGTCGTTTTAAATATGCAGCCAATTAAGGTTGAAAAACAAATGTCCAAGAACCAGTGGCATTTTAAGGCATTTCTGTATCCGTTTACAATCGGTGTGTTTACTAAACTAATTCTGTTATAATGTTCAGAATTTTGCGATGCATTCGAACGTCTGTAACCAAAAACTTGTGCATATGTCTTCTGATCGAGGACATTTTCGTGCTGACGATGATGCAAGAAACGAGCAACAAAGTAGGACCTCCCTATCATGCATTTTCGTTCATATCAGTATGTTTTGTTTTGGGGGCTTTCAATAGGGTTTTCTTTTTCTTTTTAGGTGATCTGCGGACTAATTGCTGGGATTCTAGAATACGTTCTCTTAGCCGCTTTTGTGTGGATGCTGATCGAAGGGATTCACCTTTATCGTCTCCTGATACTTGTATTCGAAACTTGTCCAAGGACGTTGCAATGGTACTACCTGATTGGCTATGGTAGGTTAATTAGCAGCCATTTGCAATTATTCAAAAGCAATGCTGCAATGATTAAAAATAAAATTAAAATTAAGAATTTGTTCAAACATTCGTCAGAATTACATAATAAAATAAACCAAGATATAAAATAATGACTAAAAATAAATTAATGTATTTTGTAAATGCGCAAATGGGCACTCAAACGAGTTTTTCAAGGTTTGAAGTTAATACAAATTTGCAAGTCAATTAGCGATATTTTTTATTCTTGAAGGTGTGCCGTTTATGATAGTCGCCATTTCTGCATCCATTTACCCACAAGGATATGGGACAAGTCTATAGTTAGTATAATAAATTCACACGTTTATAAATGCAGTAAAACCTCTTTAATACGAGATTTAAACGCAGTCGGCTTTCCTTACGAAAAGTAAGCATATAAATAATGATATGATCTAACGGAAATTACTGGCCAACTACCTCGAATATGCCCATTTTCTCCTATGCTCACTGAAAGATTATAGAGGTTTTGCTCATTTTGCTAAACTGAAATTTCGAACATACTGAAAATCTTATTAATTTTTAGTTGCTGGCTCGATGATAAGCTGATATGGAGTTTCGCTGTATCGGTAGCGATTATAATATTGGTAAATGTTACTGGCATTTGTTTAAGACTGGTTGCACCAAGCCTTTGGAATTTATTTACAAGACGGTATTCAGCCTTGCTTCAATCTTATTTCCGTGTATAATCGCATTTTCTTGCGGTTGAGATCAATGTTTTTGAACGTTTTCGACATTAAAGTTTACACAAAAGCTCAAATTAATTACTGCAATTTCAAAAAAAATAATGGATAACTATTAAAGTCATTGTGCTTTCTCAATATTTCAAAACAGATTTAACTGCTCAAAAACAAAGCATTGCAAGCATTAAATGCATGGAAAGTTGCAATTTTTATTCTTAATGGATAATATTCTGAAAAATATGGTGCAGTTGTTTCTGAAAACCTGAACACCATACTGCATTATACGGAAATGTTCAAGAGTTTGGATGTCTTTTCAAGTGCTAGACACATACACTGTACATGTAATTAAAAATTAAGGTTGGTGCAACGGCTATTTAATAGTTTCAAAATATTTATTCGTTCACGTTTCCAAACGAAATAACTCTCTAGATCAATTTCGCCATGCTGATTTTGGCCTTGAGGACTGCAAGTCAGGTCAAAGTGAAACGTACCCAGAACAAGCTGGTGCAGTTCAGGCATGTTTTCGAGACCCCCTCACGAACTGAGCAGGCTGCATTGATAAATTACATGTAATAATAACCACTTACCTTTGCACACCTGTCCTTCTCAGAAAGTATGTCACTGGCGCACTCTCTTTGACCTCCATTTTGGGACTCACTTGGGTATTCGGCTTCTTTTATGTCAACCAATCAACTGTCTTTTTCGCCTACATTTTCACCGTTCTGAACGCCTCCCAGGTATGTTAAATTCCGCGAAATCACAGCTCATTAATGGCAAATTCTACCGCTCCATCCATCTTTTCAGGGCATCTTTATCTTCATATTCCATTGCATTGTCAACGAAAATGTCCGCAAGTGCATCTTGCGGTGCTTGGGCCGTTGTAAGCAATCGAAGATTCCTGCGAAATACCAACCAGATGAAACAAAACAGGTGGTTAGTTCAATCTCTGTATGTGGTGCAGCTGAGGAGCGCGGTTACCAATGCTTAAGGAAGCTCATTTTCATCGATAGTGGTAAATTATGTACCCAATACAGATGAAGACTTCGCAGGGCGTCAAAAAGAGCCTAGAGCAAGCAGACGATGGCGCTGCCGTTTGGACCTTTTCGAATTCGGTTACCTTGATGACAAGCGTGGATAACACTAATGACAAAAGGAGATCGGTCAAATCAGCCATGTCAACAATGTCATTATAAATCGCGAAAATGCACACTTGGATGAACCGCCATTTTGAGTGGAAAACGGTGAAAAGCTTTTGTAAAATCCGCACTAAGATCATTTCTGATAAATTGGCCAACATGTATGGATTCTAGCTATGTCTGTGGAAAGTCTGGATTTGTCAGGAAAATTTGGAATGTATGGAATATTCAGTAGAAAATCAGGGAGTAGTGACATATCTAGAAAAAGTCAGGAGAATTTAACGTATCTATATTGACATTTACTTTTGCATAGGGGCCTAATTTTCTGTCCCTTGATGGCATCTAGGGAATAAAGATTCATTTTAAAATCTGCCTTTGAAAAAATGTAGAATGTTGAAAATCAAAGAATTGACAGTGACATATTCAGAACGCACTCCATCAGCTTTGCATCCACAATGTATAAGAATAGGGAATTTCTCTTTTTAAAATAATACATGTATAAAACAGGCTAATATTATTTCATTATGTCATAATTATTCCTCATTGGTCAGGAAATTTGTTTTTAAACTGGAAAAGTCAGGGATGTTAAAAATTTTGTTTCTAGCGAAGCCGTTTTAGAGACAACACGTTATAAAACAAATTAATAAAAAAATCGAGGCAATAGAAACTAAATTTTGATTTAACAATATTTATAAATTGATCATATACAACAAGTTATATGCAATTCTAAAATACAAATTGTCAATATTTACAACAAAGACTATTTTCGGCCATCTAACCCGCTTCTCTTTTTTGTTTATTTTATTAGAGTAATATTTACAATGACTAAGCCCATAATAAGTTATTCATCTTAAGAACCGATGATCAAATGATAGCGAGATAAGTACTTACGTGTAGGAATCTTTTGAATTATTGACTAAATTATTGACAACTTTTTCTATAACAGTATGCTCCAACCCCTAAAATGAAATGTTGCATAATCAATCAATAATGTCATTTGGGCACCCAAAGCGGTGCGCACACGGCATCAGGTAATTTAAAACCACGATTTTAGTTGGCAGGTTTGAATTTGCTTATCAGTTTGCATTAGTAAATATTTTTTCTTCGGCGTTTACTTATTTTTATGTGATGGTGGAACGTGTTCGTGGTGCCAACATATGAGCCCTAGTAAGTGTAATATACATGTCATGATCGCTTGCAAAATGGCGGCCGATCTTGTTTTGGTCGGATTGTGAAGTCGTTAATGGTCGACATATCCCATTTACCTAACCAGGTTATTTATTCCTTTTAAAATATAAAATTTTCTAGACAGCAATATACAGCTTAAAACGAGACAGCCCTGGGCGACTAAAATGGTGGACGGGGATTTGTGGAAACGCGCATCGCTTCTCCAATCAATAAAATCCCATTCCATAAAAAATGCCTTCGATCGAGCGTGCATTCAATTCCTTGCTTTCGTTCCTTTTCATGATTTTGCCTTGCAGGCGACTAGAGCAATGCTTGCGTCGTTGGTCATTTTGTCCGTTTTAACGTGGCCATTTTCGGCATCGAAATTCACCTTGACTTTAATCGCTTCTTCTTGAATGGCCGGGACACCCTTCACTTCCTCGGCAACAGAACGTTCCCTGAACACCAACGTTATTATAAAACCTGCGAAGTTCGAAAAGAAAACTTCACTACTTTTCCATGCACATAAAGATCCTTGCTTATGACGCCTTGTTGATATCAAATTATTAGTTGCTAACAAAATACACCGTAGAATGCTGATGGAAAGGTTCAGCGAAATAATTCCCAATGGACTTAAGCCACCATTTTTTAAAAATAAAATGGTAGCATTAGCCTATAGGTGGTATTACTACCATCATCATCGATCATCTAGCGGAGCACAATATGCTTACTTAATGTCGTGAATCCTGATAGGAGGTAATACATTCCTTCGTGCTTTAGATAGCTGTCTAAATATTGAGTGAGCAGAGCAGTCGTGGGACCTCCGATCACCTAAGTATGACACAAGCAACAAATGAATAAGAATCATAATGGTCTTAACGCCGCTTATCAAGTTTTTGGATGCTTACCGCATTAAAGAACACCATGCCATAATTTGTTCCCGCGTGTTTGGGTCCAAATGTCCGGCTGGTGCAAGTGGGAATGAGCGTGTAGGACGATGACATGTTGAAGAAAAGCACGAACGTCCAAATGGCGTACATGGGTTTGGCGCCATATGGAGTCAGTTGAAGCGTGAGCAGGAAGGTGATGCAAATGCCGCAAACGATGCACATACACCTCTGAAAGAAATCATATTTCAAGATGAAATTTATGAGCAATTTATTTCAGTGCTTATCACTGTCGACTAATCATCCCATTTTTTTCTAAAGCAGGCAAATCTTGAATACAACGATGCATTGCGTGGCTGCTCTTTTTCGTTCTACATTCAAGAGCCTTCGATCCCAGCTGGTTTAGGATGACATGCATTCACGTATACGGCAAATTTAAATACCGTGAACTTAAAAAAGCTCTTGCGTACATACTTTTTGTTGGGGAAAAGCTCATTCAAGTACGTAAACACGCATATCGGGAGTTATTTTAGACGTTTTAACGATCAATTTACGTGTAGGCTTTAAACCTCTTCAAGTGAAAAGCGATAAGCAAATATTGCAAATTACCAGGAAGTCAAGGTTATTCTCTTAGTTTGTCATGCTCATACTAACATTACTTAATGTCTTTCCGGAAAATTTCAAATCACTGATAAATCTCCAGCACTGAATAGCTGCCGCTCTAGCATTTAGATTAGCTGATGCACTTCTCTGGGTACATAACGCGAATTCAAGAAGGATTGAACACTTGCGATATTATTCGATAATAACTCAGATAAACTGGTTCCACTAAAGTTTGAAAAATCTCAAATGGGTTGACTCACACTAATGACTAAAAAGCGGCGTTTGCGATAAATTCCCTATAATATTTATTATTCATATTGTCAAGGATTTTATAATTAATAAACGACAAAAATACAGTTCTGAAAGTCCATTTTTCTAGGTGTGAAAAGCGCGCTCATAACACGCTTTGGCTGATAGCAACGATAATCTTGGTGAATACTTAAGATATGCGCAATTTCCAGTAACTGAAGTTGAAGGCTATAGCCTTCACTTGCATAACATAATGCTTTAAGCGCGAGTTTGAGGAAACATCCTCAAACTTAAATTCTTGGAAATATATCGATAAACAACCACGAATAATATCCGCAGTCATTGTTATATTGGATTAATATTTCCGGAAGCGACGTTCTATTTTCAGCGCGTTTACTAATATTTTGCCGAATAATATCTAATATATTACCAAAACCAGAAAGCAATATTTGAGGATAGGGTTATCCTTCCATGCTCCAACTTTCCTTCATCCCTAAACGCTTCTCTTTTGCAACTTATATTTGAATTATTTCTATAACCCGTCAGCATGCATGTAAATAACCTGTTGAAATAACTCAATAAAACGTTTATAATAATACCTTGAAAATTATTAAAAGTATTACGATCCAGGTGAATACCGAAGATCGTGGATGTCCCATTACCAGAATGGACATTAATAGTGTCTTTAAAATTAGATCGCATATCAAAACTGAAGCGTACCTTATAAGGGAAGCGGTCGATCATGTAACCCCAGGTCACTCGTCCAGAGGCGTTGAAAACGGCCGCAAAAGCCCCGACGAGAGCCAAGAAGTGGTCATCTTTGATGAAAGTTAAACCATATGCCTAGATAAACGAAGGACATGAAACTGTAGTCATTACCACCCCGCAGTGCATGGACTGATCAGTGTGCAGATTTGGGCAAAGCGAATGCACTTACTTTGTACATCGAATTAAAATATGTGACCGTTTGCACGTT
This sequence comes from Rossiulus vilnensis, assembly GCA_034700785.1. Taxonomy (NCBI): domain Eukaryota; kingdom Metazoa; phylum Arthropoda; class Diplopoda; order Julida; family Julidae; genus Rossiulus; species Rossiulus vilnensis. The sequence goes on from JAQIXS010003367.1 coordinate 9,790, forward strand.
GAGCATCAGGGTGAAAAACAACATGTAAAATTCTTTGGTTTTAAGGACCTGGCGGGGAGACAGGCTTACTGGCACATCGGCTTTGATTTCAGTTTCCTGTTCAAAAGATAATCTCAATAATGCCATCCAATAGTACACATTGGCCTTCAGAAACCAAATGATTCGTTACCTCCTTGGGCTTGGTGACCAGCATACACCCGATCAACTGTAGCGTGGTGTAGATGCCACCCAGCAAGAGGAACACAGATGGTACCCGATCCAGGACGGCAGCATTAGTGAAATACCTGGAAAATTACATAGGCGCAATGTAGCAGGAACGTTCCTAAATGCGCATCAAAAAACACGCTGCGTTCATATTCACCCATCAGCGTCAGGCACCACATTGTCGGGGTTTAGGTACGCAGTTTGAACTTGGTTAAACACGAACGCCCCTAACCCGAACCCACCAACGATTATACCGTTGACGACACCTTTGTGATCGGGAAACCACTGAAAGAAAAACAGTCGAAGCATTAGATAATGTTACGAAAAACCATCCCTCAAATGGACGGATTTTCACCTTCATTCCGGCCGAAATCATGGAAATGTAAGCGATGCTAATCCCCATGCCATAAACGATGCCATAGGTTATCAATACCAGAGGAAATGACGTATCGATGGTGAAATACGTTAGAGCCGTTCCACCGCTGAAAGAAAAAAAATTGCAAGGAAAAAATGAAATTCAGCCCAACGATAAAGAAAAAAATGAGACGTTTAATTGTTTGTTTGTTTAAGATTATTTAAAGACCCCAAAGATCAGATGTCACCTGCAGGTCGTGGAAAGTGAATAGCAGACAATAAGAATTAAATAGAGAAGGAAGGCCAACCCGGGTCAAAGAGTTGCCAAAAGTCCAAGGTTGTATTATTACCGCTAAGCCAATCCCGCTGGGTTGGAGGGGGAGGGGTAAGAAAAGAAGATCAATACCGTAAATGCAATCAAATAGAAAATCATGCGCAATACTTCTAAAAAGCAAGGCATTGGGATGGTCGATCGTCACGTTTCACATCACACACGGTTGAGTAATTGATCTCTATAGCAAAATATTAATATTTTTTGAACTCCATAAAAATTGTCGTTTTTTGGGGGGATATCCAGTGTATAATTATATGATTAAATAATGATAGCTGAAATAAAATAGCTGTTCAAGTACCACCATTGCAGCATCTGTTTAGTTATTTTAGATGTAACTAGTATAACCAGTTTCATCAGGTTAACAATATTGAACGGATTGGCACGATACGAAATGCGTTGAACAATGATATAATGGGGTCCATAGCTTAACTCTTGCTCTTATACCCTTCCCTTTTGACATTTGGCCAAAAACCTCATCAGTAATCTGACAAAAAAACGTAACAATTCGAAATTGCCTGGCTACTAAACACTTTCTCTGGAGAATTTTTTTTTCCAGTGTAATGTCTACTTGTAATTTACATATCATTCAAGGCAATTTAGGCTTCCAGTATACCTATGGGCCTATGACATATTATTGTTCACATGTTATAAAGCTGCTAAAAATATATATGATTAGTCAATCATTAAACTGCTATTTGCCAGTTGGATATATCTCCAGTTAATGTATTTTTAAAATACTGTACTAACTAATTGAATAATACGCGAAAATATTACCAAGAAGTTTCTCAACTGATGAAGCCTAAATATAGATATGAATATGTGTCGATAATAATTATAAATGTTTATTTAAATAAGGGTCGTCAGAAATTTAAAGACGTATGTAGCGCTATTAGTAGTGTGGTTTCAAACGCCAGGTGACAAACTTATCAAATGATGTCTAGATATGGCGTCATGTGAAGACGTCACCATCCCGAATTTCGTGAGCAGTTTAGTAAGGAAACACGAAAGTCAAATTCATTTTTATGACTTGCAATCCTTAAGATTCGGGAAAATCTTGCTCCAAGGTCACAATACTAGTTTAAAAAAAGATGAAAAATGGACGGTAAGGCATTTTCAAAAGTGAGTGCCAACGCAGCTAAATCAGATCCAGAATGAAGAACCCTTATGTTACGTCATTGCAAAGCTATTGCTGGCCTTTAAGCGCCTTCTATTCATATTTTAGCTTATCATGCTTATTTTAACCCATCCTTCAACTGTTTACCAATCCACCCACGCATTTTTGGAATTAGCACTAGTCGCAGTTCAAAATGTCGAATATAGGAAGAGCTTTTGACAGCCATATTGGAATGCGAAATGACCATTTGCAAAAATTGACCGAGCTTTTGTTACGTGTAAGAGAATGAACCCATTTGGAAAATAGTAATTGAATTGATGGCATCTTAAATAACAATACGAAACCAAAAGCTTAGCAAAGCGACAGAACATGTAGACCAGTGATCATCAATCCTAATTTTATGCTGAAATTCGTTTCAAATTTTCCTTCTTTATTGTTTAAAACATCAAAATATTTAAAACATATGCAGTTTTTAAGTATTTCTGCATTAAATAATGTTTTTTTAAAAAATTGCTTAAAACTTAAATTTGTAAACAGCGATTAATCGAGGGAACGTGTTGCTTAGCGTGACACTTGTTGAAATTATAAGTTGATTTTTGAACAACTACGCATCTGTTCAAGTTATTAAACTGGCCATAAAATTTTATGACCGCCTTAACGCAGCAATAATTTTTTTGCTGCAAGCTTTAATTCACGTGGAAACTGGTAAATTAAGGCCACCCATTAAATCATGCTGCGTTCAGTTTAAATTGCTTTTCAAACTTACTACATTTGGCAAGACTTTGTTAGCATTTCTTTGACTTGTCTGATTTACTATAATTTATGCCGCTCCACATGTGACGTAGGGCCACAACCTCAATAACCTCACAAATAAACAAAGATATGACGAAATATGGCAGACGGCTTAATCTCCGTAAGAGAGATCTCAATCAAAAATGTCTTCGTAAATGCAGTAGTGGTTCGAAAAATTAGTAGCGAAGAGACCATCACCTCTTAAATACCTAAAGCTACAATTAGGGTCAGGGTTGTGGTAAGCTCATAGATAAGATGTCACGTTCACAATTCGTGCAGTATTTGACAATTACACAAGGTCATTTTATGCGAAAACTGCATCGATAAGCACCTCATGATCAGTGATCCAATGAGCCCCGTGATACGCGGTCCAAGCTTTCGTTCCATGATACCCCCAAAGGGCATTAGCAATCCATGGCCGGCCGTTTGTAAGGCATTGATCCAGACTATGTAGGCTGACGTCACAGTAGAGTTGTTGCGAGTGCGCATATACGATATCAGATATGGTCCCAGATTGCCTATGGAATAAAACATAACTGTAAAATACGATGGATAGAAAAGTTGAGCACACTTCAACATTATTATGCATTTATTTGCAGAAACTGTTAGCAAAGAAACAATTTCCTCACGAACTTGTGAACGTAGGGACTTTTATGTTATTAGCAAGTATTTGCGAAATGTGAAATTCGCAATTGCCTTAGGTTGTAAATCATTGTGCTAGTTTTGTAGAATTGGTCCATGCCGTTTGACGTCATGTATTAGGAGAATATAAAGCATTGCATCTAATATGCATGCTTTGCGTTTACGCAGTTTCGCCTTTACGTTCCATGTTTATAATTTCTAAATCTAACTTCGTAAATTTAACTTTATTGAAACACCATCTGTGAGATGAAGTTAATATTTTTCTTCATGTACTTTATAGCCACCTTTAGAATCTTGCTGTCAAGTCGTTTTTCACTCTCATAACAAGCACTGAATTTACACTGGCTTATGAGCTAATTAGGTTCTAAACAAACATGTTCATTGAAAAGATAAAGAATGATTTATTCTAAGCTTAATTTACAGGCAAATAATGGCGTGCTCGCAAAATTTAGATGATGTTGCATCTGCACATGCGCGATTCTTGTTCTCATTAAACGTCATATACATGTACATTTCCATTTAATACTAACTTCCACATTATTAACATTAACCTGCTTAAGTATGCGTGGACATTCTTTGCTTTAGGTTTTTCTTTCAAGGCTGTTTTTTTAATAGATACATGTAGGAATAAATTTTTACTTAATGTTCTCCAAACATATTCGTAAATTATAATAGGAGTAAGAATTTTTATCGTATTTGAAAACGACGTGTAGTGCATGTTTTACTACAACGTTTATTTCTTTGCCTATCGCAGTCTGCTTAATATTGCTCACTGCGCTTGAAATTGACTATTGGACAATTTCTTTTATTAAGTTTAAATAGTTCAAGGTCACCCGTTATGCCTTGACTGGCGTGAATTCTTATCCTGAGAATCTCGCGTATTTTTAGAAGGACATTAGACGTTAAACACGTGTATACATAGGGGTCTATAAAAAACCGTTGTTTAGGAATGTCTTTCCAGGCCTGTTCAAAATAATTCAACTAAGTAATAGTTGCAAATTGTCAAATATTATTTTAACGAACATTATTTAAATTTTAATAAATAGAGAAAATCGTCAGGAAGCTGGTGGCTTCATAGCCAGAATGATGTGTACATGTAGGTGATATTATTTTTGGAGAAAATCAGGATATAAGCAATGGGTTATAGTAAATTTTAATTTAAGAAAATTACATTTTTATTCAGTGTTTTTCTATTACTACTTATAAAAATGGTTAATGAGGGAAACGCTATACGAGTTCGGTCACCGTGAGAGCTCATAATAAATTACCTTTGATGGATTTCCATTACATTGTTTTTTAGAAACTTCAACAAAGATTTACACACCGTATACGGCACGTAACGTTTTAAATTCACGTTATGGTTTTTATTAAATAATTTTCATAAAGACTTTAATTACACTTGCTGCTGTTAATCTAATGACACTAAACCTAATATCAAAATTATCCGGCATTCCTATCATTGTAGGATTCTATAAAATAAACAATTTCCACTTGTTCCTACTTTAATTTGTGACAAAACTTCATCTTACACATGTCCAACCCACATAGGCAATAATCTCATTCACCAACACTGACACGGTGGATAAATGAAAATCGCGGTTGGTAGGTCGGTTCATTTGAAATAAAAGTTTCAAAAATACTTGCCACAAGTAAAAATTGTCCCCAAGGCCAGTTGGACAAGGAACGCCCCAGCAACCACCAAATATCCTCGATATCGATGCATATTGCTACGAATATTTTTTAAACAAAATATCTTAAACAGAGGTAGCGCAAAGCGTCGAACACCTGGCCAAATGAAAAGTTTGAGCACTGGGACAGATAAGCGAGATACAAAAAGTGCGATGCGAAAGAATTTCTCAGTCCGATATTGGGCAGCAAGAACTTTTAACAGAATTTCTTCGCCAACCGCCCTGAGCCCAAGCGAGGAGAATGTAGTTTCGAAACATGCCTTGAACGTTGACCGGTTAAATGAATTTCAGGCGTAGACGTCACATTAATTAGCGCGCATATCACGATTAACCAGATCCAATCCAGGGGTGAATGAGGTGATTCCTGGCGAATGACCACCACGCCATGCTTTTGGATGGCGCTGCTGGTCGAAAAGCTCTGCCATTGGCTGGCGTCGATGGGCGAACACCGAGCACATGGAGCTCATGCTTGCGCCGTGTGTGGTGGATGCGATCATGCGATGAGTTGGCCTCCTTGTACCTGGGTGGCCGGGACATGCACCGATCCTGCAGCGTTACCATGAAATGCACAGATCCTTAGCGTTGCCATGGAGACGCTGTCAATCTCGGGAAGGGTGTTTTCACCACGTGCGCTACACGCAAACATTTTTTTTCAACATTTTATTCTCATACGAGCCATACTGCCCATACGAGCTGAGCCGGACTTTCACGTAATGAAAGTTTGATAAATCAGTGTTTATGGTATTGTTCAAGCAAGGGTATTTTGGGAATTCAAATGGACCAATGGAAAGAAAGAGCCTGTTATGCGGTTAATCTTTCCTGTCCCATGACTAATTTCCTGTCGATGGACACTGACGCCTGAGGTGGACCCAGGCTTGATCTACAAGATGAATATTTCTGATCGGATAAGGCTTTGAATACGTTTGTTTTACACATACCATACGCAGTTATTTGAACCGAGATGTGATTATATTCCACTTTAGGCCGAACCAACACGTTGCCCATCATGCAAAAAAAATTCACATTTTTGCTTTAAATACTTACCCCGTACTTAAAAATAACCCGCAATTTTTTCATAAACTTTTTAGAAAAGTGGTGGGGTTTGCAGGCGCACTTTTCAAAAGTGTATTCAAAACGGTTATGCAACCGCCCAAAAATTGTCTTCCCTGCAATGCCACAGTGCATTGTGGGTTGCTTAATGATGTTTTCAATTTTTTACATTTAAAAAAAAAATAAACGGGACATTTGAAAACTATAAAATATACGGAGACCCTAGTGAGCGACCAATTCTGCACGGGGAAAAATAAAGTAAGCACTTTTAGCAAGTAATTAAAGTTAAAAGTGGGAGTAATTGGTGGGCATCATTTGGGTTGACCTTAAGCCCGGCCCAAAGAATGCCCAGCACGTAAAAAAATGCAAATTTTTTCCTCAATTAATTTTTATAATTGCTTCATTTATATTTCTCGTGGTGGCATGGGCCTACGATTTTGAGGGGGCCTACTCCGAGTTCCCCTCAGTCCATCAACTTAACTTAGCCAGGAGTTGTCAGTCAGTGCAGGTGCTGCCTTAATATTCTAAACATTGTTATAAAGTATTTGTTAAAAGTATCATTTGCGACTTAGTTTTTATAGAAAAATGCATATTTTACCACAATTTTTGTTGGAAGCTACTGTGTGTTAATCTTTTGCTCACACGCAGGCCTAAGCTCACCATTTGTGCAGAGGAGCAAACGTTCTCCGATAACCTTAAAAAGGTCACTCCTCCCCATTGCGACCCCTCACCCTTTCCTGATATTTCACGATGTACATGTAATTAGTCAATATCTTTCGGCCCGCGGGTTGGCTTCCCATGTGCAGCATGCCGTACTACTGTTGATTTTGTGAGTTTCAAAATAGCCAATGCTGCATCAGCAGGCTTCTGTTTAAACTTAGATGTTGGTTAGGCGCAAACCGCCAGGTTTGCTTGATCGATGAAAGAATTTTTTCTCTAAAACTCAATGACATGGCAGAAGACTTATAAGGGCCTTCATAATACCATCCATCCTATTTTAAGGCTGCTTTTGAGGAATTTGACATCTCTCAACGTAGCGAAGCGCCTTTTCATTTCCTGTTTATAGTATTTACCACTTGTGTAGTCTAGAATTAGTCATCAAACAACAACAACATCAACAGTATACAAACAATGGTTTATCAGATAAAGTAGACATTGCCAGATCTTTCAGAATATTCAGTCACCTGAGCGAGTCAAAACAATTAGGCGAACAGGAAGCCGTCACGCCAAATATAGGGGATTTTTGCGAATTTTTCTAAAAATGTAAGACATTAATCTTAATAATAAAGGTTACAATCATGAATTCTTTTCAAATTACAACAACACAAACAGTAGATTTTAGGAGATTTTAATTAAAGCGTATTTCAGAAATAATACTATTAATGGGAATGAAACAAATTGCACACAAATAATTCCCATATGCATGCATATCTAAATAACAATAATGAATGTAATATAATTGGCGATATTTTTAAATAAAATGATAACAACAGAATGCAAGTTGAGAATGTTAGCACATTTTTTTCTTAAACAAATGCAGGGTATTCAAAGTACATCGCAAATGCCAGTATTTTCATTTCATCAGCTATTTTATACAATTTTCGACTGCTTAATTATGTTGAATGTGCCAATTATTCGTGAAAAAAATTTTATCGCGCCATATAGTACAAGTCACTGTTTTTGTTGTGGGTTAAAGATGGCACCCAACTATTCATTTATCCGAAGGTTAGCGAAAGCGTTCTTCTTATTACGAATCATGGTGAAATTGCCTCACATAATGGACTAACATCGTTCGAATGTTTGTTCTATACCGATTTATCATATTATATCAATTCATTAACAGAAAATAGAATTCAAAAGTTTAGACTTAATGAGTGGCGAATTATTTCAACCTAACGCTACATATTATGAGAGAGAAAACTAAAATTGCAACTTCCATGGCACTGATAATGACCAGGTTATGAAAATATGTTAAATATCATGTCAGCAAAATCGTCCATTTATTGCCAACACAACGAAGGAGAGTATGAAAATAATCACTTGACGGGCAACAACAAGTATTGACGAGAATATAGATTAAGTTCGTGAGACTTATGCAATTAACAACCTATTAGTATAACGCAAAGCCAACACATGTAGTTGAACACATTTTTGCAAGTATTATTTGCTCGTCCATGCATCAAGCTTCTTTGTTGACAAATTATACTGATACAAACGTGCGTCATCGTGTAGTGAAATGTGTTTTTAAGCTATAAAGATATCTGTCAAGAGTCTGAGTGTATTATTCCGGATAACAATAATATTATTGCATTGGTGCCAACGAGTTTAAATATAGAACCTGTAGTCAATTATCTAGATACAGACCATAAAATGCATATCGTCCCAACTCATTCCTTCTCCCATCACACCCCTCCC
>JAQIXS010003368.1:0-18380 GCA_034700785.1 Rossiulus vilnensis
GTTGGATGCCATGCACGTGTCTCAGGAACGTGCTCAACATTATCGTTTTTTTTCCCTTGCAAATGGGGATGTATGCTGTCGGGATATTTCCTCTTTCTTGCTTCATGTTAATAGCGCTATCATCGGACATAATAGCGAGATTTTCCTTTAAATTTAATGCTCCATATATAGAGTCACGGTAGAGCACTTTTGGATTATCAAAGTCAAAAGTGTGTCCAGGAAAGTGTAAAATATGTTGGGCCACGCTGCTGTTTTTGTCCGCATACCTAATACATGATTTGTGCCGTGAGAAACATTTTTCCAATCTGTTGGACGTCCGTCCAATGTAAACTTTATTGCAGATTAAGCACATTACCTGATAGACCACGTTGCTATTTTTCAATATCGGATCTCAATATTTTTTCCCCGGTAAAAGGGAATAAACCGTTCTGGAACATTTTGGGGCGACTTTGGTATTTAGTTTTGTCATTTTCCTTTTTATTTTATGGAAAGATGGTTGGTGAAAGGGTATTCCGATTTGTTTTGAATTCTCACTAGTCTGTGACAAAATGTCTGGGTTATGGTGGTCTGTTCGTGCCTGGACACGATGCGTAAACATCAAGATATTATCTGAGGTTATGTGGGTATCACCCCCCAATTAATTCAATAATCATCACACAAGGTATTTAGAGGTTAAAATGTGTAATTAAAAATTCAGTACATATATATATATATATAATGCAATTACAAATTCCAATTAAGGGATTCAAGTGTGCTTCGTTATACAGTACAAATCGTTTTCATCAACAACTGGGGAGCTTTTAACAATCAGTCCGAGTTGAACAGTTTGGCACTATCGATTCATAAAGAAGTATATAGTTAAATATTAATGCATCCAAATGTTATGGTTAATTTCGTATATCTGATAACTCAAAGATTTACAAAGGTTAAGCAAGGATTCATACCATCAAATTCGTGGTTCCACTACACTTCGAAATCGATTAACAGTAAGCCATTATTCCACATTCCGAATAAATAAATACACAAAGTATTGGTCAGACCTTACATCAGGAGATCTGAAACTCATTCACTTGACCCCACATCAATACATCCGAGGAAATCAGCTTAGCACCATTCAAGAGAGCAATCATCAATCACAGCAATAAACAAAATAGTAGGAAGCATGGCCACGCTTTAACGGCATGTGTAACACGCCAAGACAAAAATGAACCCATCTCCCCCAAAGCTCCACACCACTTCCTTTTAACCTTTTAAACTTGGGCAAAAATTTAACCAGCGCCACCAATTAATGATCGGCAAAATTCCGCATAAAAACATAAAGTTGATCAAGAATTGCAAGAATCTAAACCGGTCCCGAGACCCCATCTACATCCAACATTTCACTCTTTACCTTGAAACACGTTCAAATAAGGAATGTGACTTGTGACCTCGAAAGGACAATCCGTCACAGGTTTTCTAATTTTCTCTTCGTTTTTTGTAGAATTTTTTAAAAGAATGCGTGGGGGTAGTTATTTTTCCTAAGTATATCAATTACTTTGTTAACCTGCACTTTTTTCTGGTTCTCGTCAGTCGTTAAGGTTAGGGCCTGTCTGAAGCTAGCTTCAACCACGTTCATTTTAATTGATGTCGGATGGGCCGATTTGTAGTCAAGATGCCTTCCGCTATTCAATTCAATTCAATTCAACTCAGTACCCTACAGTCAGCAACTAAATGCCATGTGGTAGGGGGGACAAGCCCATTGTCAGGAGGAAGCTCCTACGTCAGTTGCGATCGACTTAGACATCATTGTTAAATTGTACTTGAATTAAATTTAAACTATCATCAGGAAGGTTATTCCATCGTCTAATCGCATGCAAAAAGAAATACCAATAATAAGCCATCGTCTTCCCGAGGAATAATTAAAATTTATTTGCATTGATCCGGGGCGTGTTTGCCACGCAAGCCACGTAAGCGTAATAATACGGCGTGTTTTTCTGTGAATAGACGTGCACTGGAGACGTCCTGTACTCGACGTTGTTTGCCCTGAAGTGCTACATGCTGCAGTCGCAGGAAGATTGGAGGTTAGTAGCACATTTGCCCATTGCCTTTAGTTGGCTGGTTGTGGGGTTTAACGGACCCATGACCTAAAAGCCAAAATGACATCATGACACTGGGGAGCATGTCTGGTAGTTGAAATCCACCGTGGAATTACATACTCTGGAAATTTGCAGGGAAATCTTCCAGTTCGGCTTGGACCAATGCCTGCCACGCTTTCTGCAGTCACCGTCGAACGAGAACGCACTTCTGGAAGCTGCCAATATCCTGTTCTTCTTGAGCACCTGGTAATCGAATAGATTCGAGGTTGAACCTTTCCGATCGAGGAAGACCATCCGAGTTTCAACTTTTGTTTTTCAGCGCCGATTACGACCAGTTCCTGCACCAAACGGGATGCCTAGAGGTTGCCGTTCATCAGCTGTGCTGTGTGGTTTTGGCCTCCACAGAAAACAAGTCCGTGTATTTGTCTCCCGGGACCTGTCAGGTGAGGAGCCAGTCCGGCAAAACAACTTTTTCTCCGGACCGGTCTTACATGTCGATTTTCTGTCAGTTGGCTACTTTCTTGGTCCGAAGTCTGGCAGGGATGTGCGCGTCCAGCGAGGCAGCGGCCCAGGCGACGTTCAGTGCCGCCAACATTCGGCTGGTCCTCCGAACGCTGCTGTTCTGCAACTACCTGCACCTGCAGAAAGAGACGCTGTGGCTCCTGGGAAACATAACGGGTGAGAATGCTAAAATTGAATCTTAGATTGAATTCAATCGCGAGAGGTTGCTTAAGATATCAGGGTGCCCACGATTTTACACGATTCTATTGGCCCGATTTCCAGGTCATGTTGCTTGAATTTCCTCCGATCACCTTGCGTGAGTTCGTGTCAGTTTACAGAGGAAGTGGCTCTGATCTCAGACCCTAGTGCAAAGTTGCAAAAACAATACCTTAAATAACTTCTTAATTGCTGCTTTTTAGATGTGTGGTCACTGGAAATTAACTTGTCCATTCGGCTTTCGAATATTTCAGGTCACGTCAACGAAGAAGTCGCAATCAGCCTTTCGAGAGACCAATCCCTGCTCAAGGCTGTTGCTGGAAAGTTATTTGGCCCGCCGGACATTGTGGAGCAGGTGAGGCTCGCGTGCCTAGCCGCGGTTCTTGGTCTACCCTTCCAACATCTCTTCACGTCTCATTTTCAGAGCATCATCTGCTTGTGCAACCTGCTCGCCCAAGGTAGCAAAGCCGTGTCGGCTTCGGTTTCATCCCTCATTCCCGATGACACCTTGTGTCACCTCCTGGGATCCGGGGACCCGGCGGTGAACGTGCCGGCAATGCTGCTGACATCCCTGCTTCCGAGAACCGCGGAGCAGGCCTGTGATAGAACGAGACTCCTGAAAATAATCTCAGATTTGGCCCGAAGCGAGGACCAGAGGCTGCGGCAGCATGCCCTCACCTTCCTGGAAATTGCTGGAATTTGAATATTTTTGTAAGTTATTGCTATTGAAGGAATGTTATCTGACCTGTTCTTGTCGAGTTTCCGTTATCTGTGTCGTTGGATCGTGGCAATCCAGTTTCAGCTAGATTTCTTGGCAATTCCTGGAGAACCGAATTCTTGAAGACGGGTTGGGTCGTGATTTTTACCGTTGGCCTGTTTCCGCAACATTGAATTCTTGAAGAAAACCTCGTTTTTTCTGTGGACAGAACCAGACACGCTTTACATCAAACTGGTTTGAGTTACATCGCTTCAACGAATGGCCGGATGGAAACAGTGAGTAAAGAGACTAGGATTGTATAAATGCACAACAAGGCTTTATAAATGGTGCTTGCCAGCAAACCGCAGAGATTGATATGGCACATTGACGCGCGAGCATAATCGGTACACACAACACAGGTTTCACGTTCGGTCTTCGGGGGGGAATCAAACGGAACAGACACTCGATTCTCGACTTATTTCAAAATAAATTACCACGTACACTTATCATAAACGCAAGAATATCTCGGGCGTTCCTCGTGCCATCACGTGCAGCTTGGGTCGTACGTTAGTCCACCGGATGGCGCCACCGAAGGGATCACCTTACCGCGCAGTGCAAAGATTTCACGTTTCAACTGGGGGACGAGCTTCGCTGTTGCCCACGTCAAAAAATTGCACTTTCAAGAAATAACGGTTTGATTTGCACATTCAGGAACTTACGGGACATCTTCAGAAGAAAAACAAAAATCCTAATAAGATACGTCAGGTCATCCTTTTCAAAAGATAAAAATTTCTTGGTTAAAATCGATATAAATAAAATCTTCGCTGTAGTTTACATCTCGTGAGTGCATATCTATTATGTCGTTTGACGAGAGCACAGCTTTCCGTGAAATTTAAAATACTGTTAATTTCTAATTAGGTAAGCAATTTTTAATTCGATTTCATACTTAATTTTAACCTCCTTCAATAATTCATTTGCAGAGTAAAAGGATGGCATTTTATAGAGCTGTATTTCCTCATTTATACAATCAAGTTTCTGGAGATGTTGACGTTGAACGCAACATCCCAAAAAACCAGTCAATTTGGTTAAAAACACATTTGAGGTCACTTAAGGGGCAGGAATCGTACAAATTATTAAAATGTTGAATTTTCACGGTAGCGCCATCCGTGGAAATCCACTTGAGATGAAAGCTAAGGTAAGGGCAGGGGGTTGAGCTCCTCTTACCGATGATAAATTATCTGAAAAAAATGATTCTAGAAGTGGATAAAGAGGGTCATAGAGCCTATACTCGCAGTTTAAAATGTCGAAAGTAGCCTCTGATTTTAGTAGTGCGTCTAAACACGATTGCTTCCTCTACCAGCATCGAGCAATTTTTCATCGCTAAATCCAGCGTAGTTTTCGAAAGAAAATTTACAAAATACATTCAAATGATTTTCCCTGTGCGTGCTTCACTGTAGCCAATTCGAAATCAGTATATCAGGACTAGGATCTATCACCCTTCATAATAGATATTCCACACTAACATTCTCGCATCGTTTTCACATTATAATCACTTAAAACAAGACCGTTTCATTTTCTTAAAACGCAGTGCCAGTCCATAGGGATGTATCTGGATACGGCAAAAACCCTTTGAGGGCATTTCCATTATTTTTTTTTACCAAGTTGACACCTGTAAACCGACCGAAGAGGCAGCGGCGACCATCGGCAAGAAAATCTCACTGGAGTTGTTTATAATTTCATTAAAATTGGTTTCGGAACAGTCGACAAAATTTGCTTCGTCATCAACAATTGCTTAACATTTCAGTTGACAGTCAGAGCTGCCGCTTCAGCCAGTGTCCTACCATGTTCTGGGCAAAGAAAAAATGATCAAGTTTGTGAGGAACTGGCAAGTTCGAGAAGGCCCGGCAAAGTTTGAACAAAGCTGGACACGTTCTGTGGGGAAAACGACAAGTTGAAACAGGTCCAGACACGTTCTGAGCAGAAAGCTACGCGATCATGCCCCGACGCGAGGTGTTCTGGGCAGAAAACAGCTTCTTGAAGCCGGTCTGGTGACATTTCCGGAGAGCCGTGATCGTGAGAAGCACGTAAATGACAATGGGAAGGTGGTTCGACACAAGCTTGGACAAGCCTAGGTAGAAAATACACCTTGGGGAACATGCTCCAATCATGCTCTGAACAGACATGTCCTTACAGGATCAGCCGAAAAGGGTGGATGTGAGAAAAATAGTTAAGTCTGAGCATGGCACGACAAACCAGGCCACCTTCGCAGCATAAAACAGTAACGATCGAGCTGCCCAGACATGCTCCGACAATAAGACCGCGCTGTTTCGGGGAAACTGACAGCTTGATGCAAGCATACACAGATGACTTAGGGCACATTCTAGGTCGGAAACCATTCAGAAAAATGCTTAAAACCCATTCGGGGCAGCAATGACATGGCATGCGGAATATCAAGCGTGCAGAACCCCGCCTTGTCGGAGTAGAACATGTTCGAACATGCCTGAGCGACGAATGGCGCATACAGGAAATCGAAAAGGTTCTAAAAAGACTAGGCACGAGCCAGCACAGGTTTTAGGCATCCCTGAAGATCTGAAGATTTACTACGGATATTCTGGAGCGCCATAGACATAGACACACGATGGCGACACGCGAGCGCGGCTGAAACTATGTACACGCAAAAGCCCGATTCCCAGAATGGGGGAAAGCGACTCCTCACACCGTGTTGTAAAAAGGATTGAGATGTCTGTGTTTCGTTTGTAGTTTCGATAGTGGGTGAGTCTTGCCCTGCGCCTTCCGAACCTTGCGCTGGGTGTTGGTGGCCGCGGTCCCGGGCATGCTGCTGTCGGGAGGGGCCTTGGCGGCTGGGGGTGGTCGGCTTCTTGGCATGCCCAGGATGCCTGCGAAGCCCTTGAAGCCGGAGTCCGTGCCTGAAACCTTCGAGTTCTTATCACATGTGCTCGTGCCCGCGGTCCTGTTCTCACTAGACACCTTGCCCTTGCCCAGGTCCAGGCTGTTGCAGTGGTGCAGCTGGGCGACCGTGCGCGCGACCCCGTTGACCTGCGTCACGGGCGCCTGACCCGTCACCTCCGTCTCTGAAAAGTACCTCTGCCTCGAGGGCTGCTCCTTCACCTCGAACTTGCCCACCAAGGACTTCACAGACTTCTCCTCGACCGACCCAGTCTTGGATAGCCTCGCGCATCCACCCTCAACATCGGCAACCTGGTCTGAGAGCTCCTTGCCGTTCTGGTCCAGGATGATCACCTTGTCGCAGTTATGACCAGGAGCGGGCACCGGAACAGGGGTGCCAGGGGCCCCCGTAACCCCCTTTGCCTCTATGACCCGCTTTATGCGCTTCACAACACCGTCGTCGGCTTCAGCAGCCGGTGGAGTGGTCATGCGAGGCAGGCACTCCGTCAACGGCAACTTCTGCTGCACGCGCTTCACCTCCTCGGCTGAGCAGGGCTTGCGCTCCGGCGGTGGTGGCGGGGACTGTTCTGGATACGGCTGGGCTGCGATTATGTTCTCGATGACCTCCTTCTGCTGCCGCACTATCCCCGGGCAAGGCACTTTTTCAGGGGGCTGTTCCAGGGTGCCGATTAGGTCCAGCCGAAGACCGGACCTGGATTTTGCGGGCTGCGTGGGCTGCGAGTAGGTTATGTTGGGCTGCGATGCAGAGTGCAATGGGCCCGCAGCAATGCTCTCTTTTATGCTTTTGTACAGAATCGGGGTGCTGGCGTAGTGAGGTGTCGCACTGTCTGTGGGGGAGTTTACGTTGAGCCAGGGTTTGTGGTCCATCACCAGGTGGATGTGCTTCTCAGGAGGGCTGCAGTAGGGCTTGGGCCCGTGCAGCCGGAGTTTGGGGGTGAAGGCCGTGGGGGGAGATCCGCCCGGGTTGCCGCGAGGGGCCCCGCGCTTGGAAGACGTGGTGCTGGTGCGCAAGCTCTGCGACCGGTGGATGA
The DNA here is from genome assembly GCA_034700785.1 of Rossiulus vilnensis. Taxonomy (NCBI): domain Eukaryota; kingdom Metazoa; phylum Arthropoda; class Diplopoda; order Julida; family Julidae; genus Rossiulus; species Rossiulus vilnensis. The sequence goes on from JAQIXS010003368.1 coordinate 7,449, forward strand.
GGCTGCCCTGGAACTCGCCCGGGGTGCCGCTCGGCGCAATGCAGGTGCCGGGGCTGCCGGCAGCGTCGTGCGAGGGAAGGGCCCCATCGAACGAGCTGGTCCTCTTCAGGGTGCCTTCCTCGGCGCTGCCCGCTTTCTTGTTGCGCTTCACCGTGCCGGTGGCCCATGGCGCTGGCTCCTGTAAATCCACAAAAAGTTACGATCAGATTTTAGTGAATGAAGATTTTTAATCTGTCGATGTAAACTTTTGAAATTGGCTATTAGAATAAAAGTAACATTTTGAATATTGGATTTACTCGAAAATGTGCACTAAAGTCCGATACATCGATGCCTGCTATGATGCTGCACCATGTTTGTACCCCTTATCAATTTGGGGATGCGAGGTGATGTGGGCATAGACCTTTGCAAGTCTGTCGATGGAAACGTTAAAAATGACCGAGGATAACAGTAGAATTTTGAATAACTTTACCATCTATTTTTAAGTAAACAAATTCTTAAACCAAAAACGATCATCGTTAGCCCAGTTAACTAGAGGTAGTTTCTGGGATCACTTTAGTGTTGACCAAAGAAACTGTCTTCACTAGCAGACGATACTCACTTGATCAACGACGAACAGGTTCGTCCCCCCCTCCGGCAGCATCTGCGGCCTCTTGGCAGGGTCCGCGGGGCCCCAGGAAGTGTCTCCGGACAGCACATATCCTCGGCTCTCCACCGAGCCCCACGAGCTCTGTCGGGACGGCGACTCCCGCTGGCCCGGCATGTGCAGACTGATAGCACTGTCACACGATCCCCACGAGTCATGTCGCGCAGGCACTGTTTTGGCACCGCCCCGCTGAAACCGTTCCTCCCGCTCGAACACGTGGTCCACGTGGGTGGAAAAGGGGTCGATCAGCTTGGTTGGAGGACTACGGGCCTCGACAGCCGCAGGCACCTCCTCGGCACCGAAAAACGCAAAGCGGCCGGCGATGGTTGCGCTCCGCAGCGGAGAGTCCCCCGCGATGCCCTCGTCCAGGCTGCAGCCCACGATCTCCTTCATCTGGCTGTTGACCCGAAGCCGTATAAACTGCTCGTCCAACTTGGCCACCGGCACGGAAGTGGTTTCCGTTGGCTCGGATGCCGTGCCGATGACCGGAGACTTCTCGTCCCAGGCGGCCGGCCGCACCAAAACCGCCTGGTGGCGAAGCGCAGGTGGCTTGGTCTGCGACACCACCGGCTCGTTGCCCAGGATGTCCACTGTTACCTGTAATGTTACAAAATGGTTCATTCCGTTATTTTGTTTCATTCCAAATATCAGTCCACATTCGACCATTTAATGTACAAGCGTTAAACGTAGTTACAAGTTAGCTGATATACGATATTCAATTTTCTATTTTGTAGTATGCATAGTTTCCCCGATAGAAGACATAACTGTACGTGTCATATCAGGCTTCATCTAACTGTTTTACCAGGTGCAGAAAAAATTGATAATTCAACATTCCACACAACTAGTGAAATTACAGGCCGAGTGGATGTGACAGAATTATTGCGGTAAATTAAATTAGTTTGTCCTTTAATAAATAACACATCCAAGAGTAACCATGCAAATTCTCGGTCACGTCTATTCGGTTGCCCGTAGCCGCTAAACTGCGGTGTGGAACATATACGGAAACAACGCGTATCACAACTGCAACGCGTGCCAACCCACGCGCTTCGAGTTTTTTTTGGGTCAAAATCCACCTAAATTGTAAACTACTGAAAATCTTTCATTTATATAAGTGTACATACGCAAATATGTTTTATTATTACAGCCAACAATCCAGAAACCTATCTAGGCCGTAAAGTGAGGCATGATGCGAAGTCAAAAAGCGTTTTTTAACATCAGAAATTGCACTTTCTCAAAAGTAATCAACGGCCAGCTATGCATGATCACGTCAGTCTAAAGACAACTTTCTTTTCCTCACCTCAGGGCTGTTCTCATCGACCGGCGATGCAGGGTTGCTCTTGGACACGGACTCGAACTGGTTGGCCAGGTTGAGCACCAGGCCCGTGTTCTCGGGCAGATCGAGACGCTCGCGGTTCGGTCCCACGCGCAGCTCAGACAGCTGCGCATGCGACTCGAGCTCGTTGATGCGGTCTTTGATGGAGGAGACTCGCGGCACAGGGCCGATCTGCGTGAGGATCTCTGCGCTTTCCTCGTCGGGCGCTGCTTCTTCGGCGAAGATGGGGTTGCGGCACTCGTACACCGGCGAGTCTTCGTCTCCGATCTGGAACCGGACGGGGTCGGCAGGCTGCGAGGTGGGCATGTCCAGGTGCAGCGCCTTGTTGGGACTCACGCTGTAGGTCTTGGCGTCGCGGCAGGTGAGCAGCACGTGGTTCTTGGACTTGGCGATGGGTGCGGTTACAGGACTGGTCAGTGCGTCCGGAGTGGTCTCCTTCGGCAGGGCAGGCTCGTCTGGCGATTCTACAAAAGATGCAGAAAGCTTAAGGGAATAGAAGTCGAGCGCTAAATGTTGTTTTTTGCTTCCATATTCGATTTTTATTTTGGTTTTGTTTGTTAAGGTTCCCAAATTCAGGTATTTTCTTTGAAAACATTTTATTCTAGTAATTTGTGCATTGTCCAATTTCGCACTGTTTCAAATCCTGATTTATTGAAATGTTGCAAAACACAACATTCTACACCTACACGAATTTTCCAAACGATCATCTACTAATTTTTGCCTCAAAATTCGTAAAATTCCTGGAATTTCCCTAGATTTATCCAATTTAGTCCAAAAACTTTAAGTGACTAGAATTATTTTCATTTTGCTATAAATCCACGTGTATTCACTGTTTTCCCCTATGGTTCTTTTGAATCCATCCAGAACTAAAAATTGCTCTGGACCCAACACACAACCAGAACCTATTAGGAATTATAAAAAAAAAAATTTGGTCACATCGTTCCAAAAGTGAGTCATTACCAGGAGCTGGAAACAGCATGTCTGCCGTGTTGTCGTCCGGCGACCAGGACTTGGGCCGGTGGCCAGGGGTCAGCCAGTGGCAAGGCGTCTCCAAGTGTGCGGACTCCGAGTTCTGGAGTTCCTCATGCTGGGAGGAGGCTCCGGACATGTCCTGCCGCTCCTCGGGTTGCATCTTCAGGTTGTTCTCCGACTTGGACCGCCACAGGGTGTTGTGCCGGTGCTTGCTGCAAGGACACCGGAATAAATGACGGAAAGGTTCCCAAATCGAGGTTTGCCAAACCGGTTTTGGGTCTCACCTGGCACACAAGATTCCCTGGTAGATCTCCAGCTGCCTCATGAAGCCCGTGTTGGGCTTGATGCAATTGCGCCGGTTCTTCACGAACTTGTGAGCAGTCTGCATGTTCCAGTTATGGGCCTTCATGGCGTACGCAATGACCTGCCAGAAGAGCAATGGGTCGGTCAAGAAGCTCCAAGAGTCAAAAGTAAAAACTAGGCGGCAACATAAACACTCACCACGGACGCCGAACGACTGACGCCCATCTTGCAGTGGACTAGAACTTTTGACCCTTGATCTCTGCAAACATTAAAGAGAAACAATCATCAGCCAACAATCGGCCATCAACAAAAGTAAGCCGATGAAGACACTGGAAGAAGTCTAGTGGAAAACAAATGATTGTAGAAGTTTTCTAAACACCGTAATTCACAAACTTCAACTCCAAAAAAAACCACACAAAACTGAAGGCCACAGCAACATCCAGGTTACACCGGATTAGCATATCCTCACACATCACCGACGGTCCCTTACTTTGCACTGGTGATGAACTTGTAGGTGGTATCCCAATGTCGGAGGAGCTCGGTTGCCTCGTCGTCGTACACGCGGATGTTCAAGTACTCGAACATTCCCGGGAAGAAGTTGTCGATTTCCCTCGTCACGTTCAAAATGTGCTTCACCCTACGGAAACGACACCGATGAGCGATACGAGGAAAGAAAAGGCACTACGAGCCACGAAAGCCTGACGCGAAACCTTGCCCACCCATTCTTTTGCAGCTCTTCCAAGTTGGAAGCGTTCCATTCCGACCCCAAGTAGAGGTGGTCGAAGATTTCAGTGGCCTTGTCCATCTGGCCTAGGATGGTGATCATCTCCTGGTCGATGAAGCTCTTGTACTCCTGCAAGTCCATGTCCAGCACTTCCTCGAGCCGTGATCGGATCTGAAAATTTCACAATTCAGATGATGTATTTTCCCTGACCTTACTTTAAACACGGCATACAGGGGTAGCCAGAAGCCTCGGTTTCGATGCGTTATACCGGTCTCATCCATGTCTTAGGATTTTTTTTGTTGTGTTATCGATGATATGAACAACATACGTAATATTTTTCCCCTTTTTCCTAGAAGATTTTCCGCAATGTCTGCATATCGGCTACCCGGTTTCAGCGCTTGCTATTTCCCGTAAGGAGATAGCGTTAATCCCGAGACATGCCCGACACGAAACTTACGTATTTGCTGGTCACTTCGTCCAGATCCACTGTCATCATGATCTCCTTCAGCTTGCCCCGGATGTCCTGTTCGGTCAGCTCCCTCACTTTGGGACTGGAAACGGATCGTACAAAAAAATTGCAATTAGCGTTGAATTTCGCGGCGGATTACGAAAGCGGTCCGGGGCAGAAGCCTCGGCTTACCGAGAGCGGCAGCAGTCGGGCGAGGGCGGCCTCCTCGTCTCCAAGTTGTCCATGAGGTGCCTGCAAACAACAAATCGCATTTTAAAAAAGGGCACACGGCAGAAAGGAGAGACGAATCGAGGGCCGAAAGGGCGCTACCATTCGTTGAGGCAGGACCTATCCGAGGCGATCTTCTTCTCGTAGTAGTCGATCCAGGAGTGCGTCAGACCCCCCATGAAGTAGTTGTTCTCCCGGGCCTTGGCACTTGCCTTGTGGAGCGTCTGGATCGCAGACCTGGTCGAGATAAGGGAAAAAAAAAGAAAATTAACAGGTTTGATCAATGCCCCGTGATCACCGTGCCATTCCAAAACGAAGAAAACTGGTCAGAATAATTCACAAACATTTATCCAGGCCCATTTATCGCCAAGCGTGAACGTTACACGTAAACTAAGAACTCAGAAATTCCAACGAAATGATGGTGAAATCTATATTCCACACCAGATTCTGGAGGCCAGAGGCCAGAATCTGGTGTGGAATATAGATTCTGGGTCCAGGATTCCCTAGAATGAACACCTTAAGCTCTGAAATCAAACGCCATTGGCACATTTCCCTGACAATAGCATGTTGGAGAGAAAAATCACATTCAAAATACTTCTGAAATTGCGAAACGTTTCTGGTAAAAACGAGCGATTCCATAAACGTTCGTCTTTAGAAACCTAACATCACCACATCAACAGAAAACCCATTCGAGTTTTCTTGCGATGGCAGCTAATTCGTTACATTCTTTAGGCCCAGTGCCACGACACTGTCACCGACGTAATTAGCAGACAAGCAACAGAATTACACGACAGCTTTCACGTTTCTTAAACTGGTAGCATTTACAAAAGCCTTTGTCCCATCAGTGCAAAAAAAAACAAAAGAGCAGCAGCTAGGAACAAAGGCTGTCTTTATTGTTTCACCTTGAAGCGAAGCCACCAACAATGGACTAAGACAATGACTCCTTGGCATTTTCACGGATGGCGATTTGCTTTTCGCTGTTAATTCGGCACCGTTGAGCCACTCGGTCCCAGCGGTTCGAGAGGCGAAGGCTGATTGGATTTCGCAGAAATCTGCCATCGCCCACACTGGCCTCGAGCCTGAAGAGCGGCCAAGGCCAATGTCAGATTATGCAACATCATCAAGAGCTTCGAGAAAATTGAGGGGGAAAAAAACAAGTACGCACGGAGACTGAAAATCCCAAATAGAGAAACGCCTTGGATGGTGAAAACGAAGGTTTCTTGGGTCCATTGAGAACTGCATTGCAAAGACATCTTAAAGAAGTCCGTGGATGCATAGATGCGTACGAACAGAAACGGAAGACCAAGGATAAAACGTGCAAGAGCTGATGAAGGCCCGTTTGGAGAGAAAATGTCATGCTGAAGACGATTAATCATCTGTCAAAGAACACATTTAAGATTCAAGTCACCTTCAAGTTCTGATGAGAATGGACAAAAGTGCCCAAGAAAATACCAAAGACCACTGATAATAAATTATGATGGCGAGCAATTATGTCACTCCAGACCAAAGTGGAGAACCTAATGAAAGCCTGATCCAGTATCTGTGCACAACGAAAACCACATTGCAAAGGCATGTTCAAGAGATCCACCAAGCCAGTCTCAATAAAAATGCAACAACAGAAATGGAAGACACCAAGGATAACAGGGTTCAACAGCCGATGAAGACTCCTTCAGAGGAAAAATGTCATGCTGGAGACATCGGAACATCTGTCAAAGAAGATATTAAAGACGACCAAAAGACTTGTACAAGTGCCCAAGAAAATCATGAAGACCACTGATAATAAATTATGATGACGAGCAATTATGTCACTCCAGATTCGACAACAGACCAAAGTGGAGAACCTAACGAAAGCCTGATCCAGTATCTGGGTACAACGAAAACCACATCGCAAAGGCATGTCCAAGAGATCCACCAAGCCAGTCTCAATAAAAATGCAACAACAGAAATGGAAGACACCAAGGATAACAGGGTTCAACCGCCGATGAAGACTCCTTCAGAGGAAAAATGTCATGCTGAAGACATCGGAACATCTGTCAAAGAAGATATTAAAGACGACCAGAAGACTGGTCCAAGTGCCCAAGAAAAACCTGAAGACCACTGGTAATATACGATTATGATGGCGAACAATTGCCACTCCAGATCTGGCAACAGACCAGAACATGATAAAGGTCATATCCGGTTTCTAATTAAAGACAACTCAAAACAACACGCTCTTCTCAGCACTAAAGCTGCACAGCCATCTGGCCACAAGCACTTTAGAACTTCTAAAATTGAAGTTACAATTCATGCTAACCTACTTGCATAAGCCCAGCTCCCATCAACTCAAGAGCGCCTGGAGCCAGCCATTGCGGGGGTTAGCAATGTCGGTAGCTCCTGACTCTTACCACATACTTTCAAAAATATCGAAGATAGTCAATAGCTGATCAGAACAATGACAGCCTCAGACCTGTTAAGGTGTCTGCAAGCAGCAAAGTTAATGCAATAACATGCCAGATAATACGTTTTCAGACCAACTGGTCAAGAGCTGATCAAGGCAACAGCCAATTCTCCTGATAATATCAGAAACGAAGAACACATCTTGCTAAGGACAATGGCAAAGGTCATCAGCCCAACGTCTGGCAAGGACACCTGTCCAAAGCAAGACGCATCAGCGAAAACAACCCACATTATCATTGCTGATCACCTCAAGATCCCCAGGATCAAGCAAGAGGGCAACGTTTCAGTACGAACGTTTTTTGTGTCAAAATTTTGCGAGATGGGCTAAAGCGCTCAACAGAACTGACCAAGGCTGACATCGTGTCCTCCAAACAGGAATTAATGCCTTTGGCCTCCTTGCTGAAGCAGCCAAGAAAAGGTTGCAGCTGAGCAGCCACGTGATCCTCTCGCAAGGTGAGCCAGTCAGCCGACATTCCTAAACGCCAAATGACGTCACGCCGCTGTTTCTGGTGGCATTAAGAGCAGCCCCGTGGTGCCGTGGTCATGAGCCCCGTGCAGAGGGCAACTCGAAATGGAACGGCTCCGTCATGAACAGCCCAGGAAGTGAGTTTTGGTCAAGTCACTGGCAGCTCCACGTCTCCATTCTGCTAATGAACCCTTGCAGAATATGACGTCACTTGCCTGACCAATGGATTCCTGCTTGACACAGTTTGGCAAGGGATCTTTGCAGAGCATGACGTCATAATCGCGTGACGCATTGACGTCATGTTCTGCAAGAATGCATTGGATATACAGGACGTCACCAGTCTGCCCAATTGATTGTTACTTGACACACTGACGTCATATTCTGCAAGGATGCACTGGCAATGTATGACGTCACTAGTCTGACCAGTTCGTTTTGCCAATGGATTGTTGCTTAGCATTGTCATCATATTCTACAAGGATGCATGGGCAAAATACAATAACCCAACTTGCGCGACCAAGTGACGTCATACGGGATACCGCCACCACACTTGCAGAACATGACGTCACTTGTCTCACAACTGACGTCATTTTCTGCAATTTTACTGGTGTCTCTTCAATTATGCTGAGCATTGCATTTAAAAAAATATATATATATATATGTGTGGAAGGTTCCCAGCTGGTGGGGTCAGTTTTTCTGGCGTTTGGCGCTGGTGAGGTCACCTCCAAATAAGGTGGTTCCCTTAGTAGGTCACACTTTCGTGCAAAACATCTTACAAATTCGCAACGATTCAACTATTAAATCTCCAGTCAGTTTCGAAAAATTTGAGAAAAATAAAACATGCGTTGACCGCAATTTCGCCGTTTTTCCCCAAAATTTCGAAAGCGGGAAGGTGGTTTAAAAAAACGAAATTTTTTTTTAAAAAATGGCCGCATTTTCACTAAACCTCTTCGAATCAGGTTTATAACTTTCTCGCTAGTGCGGCGTCAAAAAAGTGAGACGAGTGAACTACGACCATGAAATACTGATGCAAAAATGAGGTCACTCATTCCTTGATTGGGCACACAACTCGATTCAAAGATTTAAAAAAAAAAAAAAAATAGGGGATTACAGGGTGCTTATCAGCGCCGCTGGACGCACAAGGCGTTCACGGTTCACTTCCATTAGAAAATGCGTTTAAAACAAGATACAAAATGACCTCCAAATAACCGAACACCTCCGTTTCAGCACGGTTTTGCTTTTTTTCACACAAAACAATACCCACTCGTAGCATATGGCGCTTGAGCACATTTCAGACAAGGTTATCAACAATGATTCGTAGTTTTTGGCTATTAATCACAGCTTTAGTCCAATAAAATCCCCCCCGACTCACCAGGTTTTTCAAGTTTAAATTTTCATTTTCCCCTACGTGTTCTATTAATGAATTTAATGAACATGTCCAAAATAAATTATCGCAGATTAATGATTTTTACCTATATTAGCATGCAAGTGAAACTTCTGATGAATCTGCACGCAATGGGTTGCTGTTGGTAATTTGTTTGTTTTTCGAAAACAAAAGATTACGACTAATAAATTCTGAAATATATTTCGGCGCAAAATTTGCTCACAAATACAGCGTTCGTGCTAAAATTCACCAAATCATTTCCCCGAAAATTAGGTCACCAGCATAAAAAAAAACACCACACCAAAGAAAATAAACTCAATTTTGTTTAGCTCTAGCAACTGATATCAGTAATATAAATGAAAATATTCATATTTTTTAAAAAAAATTTGCTCGTTTTCATGACTGCAGTCCAGATTGTTCCGGTCTCAATCGTCCCACTGTCCACCGGCGGGGGTCGGGCCTCGCCCCGCACGATGGGCGTCCCCCTGCCGGGGCCCCCGAAGCCCAACCGGGCCAAAAATGGCAATCTTCTGAGAGAGTAGCTTGAGCGGTACAGTGAACGCACGAAACGAAACTTTCGAAGAAATGAAAAAAAAATGTTTGTTGGGGTCAAGAGTTCGGACTCACCAGACCATGACCAGGCGATAGATGGAGAACCAGGTCCTCTGGGCGGCGTCCGCCACACGTTGCAAGAGCCTCTTGCACAGCAGGCCGAACATGAGGCACTTCCGGCGGCAGGCTTGCATGTCCGCGAAGTCTCGCAGAAAATTCGGAAAATTCGACGAAAATTCCTGAGTGTTCCGAGTGTCAAAACCACGGATCGTCGCAGAAACGTTTTCAACAACTTGTTTATAGTGATTTTTTTTTTTGGCAAAAAAATTGAAAACAAAAACAAAAACCAGAACGTCAGTCCAATAACTCAAAAACAAAAGTTTGGAGAAAGCTCGAAAAGGCAATTATAACGGTTAATGTTAGGACTAAAACAAAATTAAACGTCGCTCTAATAAATGGATATAAAAAACAGATTTAAAAAAATCGGAATATAAAATAGAAAGTGAAAACAATGGAGAACGTCGTTGATGCGTTCAAATAAAAATAAAAAAAATACCCGAAATGATAAATTGATAAGGTGGGCCACGAGTTGAATATAAATGAAATAAAACGAATTCAAATGAAACTACAGGGAAGGATTAAATGTCGATTCGAATGTCGATTAATGCGGGCGAGTTTTAGAATAATAAAAAGTTAAGAAAAGAAAAAAAGATATGAAATTCACAAAGTTCAAGAATAAAAAGTATAAAAATTATAAAGAAAAGGACGAGATAAACCGAATATTTATGAAGGTGAGGAAATAAACACCGAAAACCACTTTCGCAATATAATCTTATTTAAATTACAGATTGACAGAATTTTGAAACGATTAAATTGGGACAAAAATTATCGGAGAAAACACAAAAACAACGAGATTAGCCAAATGTATTTGGCGATTCAAAAAAGAAAAAAAACGAAAACACTCGAAATTCAAAAGTGTTTGAAGATTCGATAAGTTAACGATCAATTAAAATTGTGATAAAAAACTATCGTAGAAAACAATGCGAGATTATTAGCCAAATATGTTTTACGAGAGAGAAATCAAACAGAAAACAAAAACGAAAAAAAAATAGTTATAAATTCGAAAGTTCCCAGCAACGTTGAAAACCTTAGTTTTTTTTGTAAATATCTGAAAACCAACGATTAAAAATTATTAGCCAATTTAGGCGATAAGTCGAAAAACCAAAAGCTTAACAAATTCGGGAAAAAAAGTGAAAACACCAAATTTAAAATTATTTTTAAAGTCTGACGCAAAAACGTCCCAGCAACGTTGAAAACCTTAATTTTGTAAATATCTAAAAACCAACGATTAGAAATTATAAGCCAATTTAGACGATAAGTAAAAAAACCAAAAGCTTAACAAATTCGGAATAAAAAAACGAAAACACCAAATTTATAATTCTTTTT
>JAQIXS010003369.1:0-18378 GCA_034700785.1 Rossiulus vilnensis
AAGGCAGAATTTGCACAGTGCATCTAGATATAATCCATGCAGCGGGATAAACAAAATAATCAATATTCATTTCACCTTCCAAAGAACCTTTTCGCAAGATTAAAAATAAACTTCCTACTCCTCGTCGCATCCTCAAGTGGCAATTAGGAGAGTGTCGTAATAAATAATTTCTTATTGATAAACTCAGCAGTTGTTACGCCATCTCATCATATTAAAATCAAAAGTAAAAGTGCACCCGTACAAGGTGCGTCACCTGTAAACAGTTATTCTGTAACCAGTTATTCCCCTGACACAATTAGTAATCTTCTTCACTAACATGCAAACAAATCCAACAGCTTTCTCGCAGTATTGTTACGCAATTTATAGCTGCCCATAAAATAGGAATACTAGACAAAATTCTGACATCTTCATACTTCCCTCATTATAAAATCTCTTAGACTTCCCATTAACATCAGCTGATTGCTTTCATTTAAAAATCCCATTCTCAATTAAACGGTTTATAGTTCAATTAAGAACCAGGCCCTACTTTATTATCATTAACCAGAATAAATTTTCACCTATTACTACAAAACCTTACCCCCTCTGCAATACTAATCCTCCGACTTGGAACCATCTATATCTACAATGTACATTCGAACCAATAATCACCTTAACTAGGTTAACCAGGATCAAATACGCCTTAAAAAAACTTGAAAATTTAAAGATTCTTTTTGAGCAAATCAATGAGCCTTTGGCGTAGGTTACATTTCGAATTGGAAAGTTGTTTGCATCCTTCTACACAGAAATGTCCCCCAACGTGACCATAAATTCTACATAACTCATAAGGTTCCCCCAGCAAGGACCAACTTGAGGTGCTCCAACCTTGGTACTCCAATAGTTGAAGTTGGGGGCCTATATACCCTCTGACCAATAAGCATATCTCACTTGAATCGACCATATATACATGGATATATATGGTTTTTCTTCTGCTTCTTCCTCCCTTCTTCTCTTTTCACTATCACTTAATCTCTCTTTATTTGAATAATTATGTTATTGTTTGCCATAGGGGTAAAGTGGCCCGTTATGTATATTGTTGTTGTTTTATTATTATTTAAAAATGAAAATTAATCAAATGGATGAAGATTAATCTGCCAGCGATTTAGCTTGTGGTCATTCCTTCCAATTAATACTAGGGAGACATCATGAAAACATGACATGTAACCTTTTTGTTTTCCATTTGCGTTTCTCGAATAATTAAAGATAAACGGAGTTGCTTTCTGCGCGTAATTTCACGTTCATATTCGCTCCTCGTCCTGGCATAACTATTTCCGGAAGTGTGTACGTCAATAGCGAAATTCTAAGACAAACCTGACGAAAGTTGGGCGCAGAGCTGATGAACTGTAATTCCGCACGCATGACAACTTACTCCCCGGACATTTCAACGTCTAATTGGAGGCAATATGCAAATTGAAATTAATCGACTTTTTCAAACATCAAATTGAAATGTATGTGGTTGAATACAAATAGAAAATCGATATCCGACGTCAAATTGAAAATGTCATCAATCGCAACTTCGAAAGGCATTAATTGAAAACGGCAACACAAGCGCCTGACAAAAACAGCCAATAAATAAAGGGGCGCACTGCATCCAGACGGTATACGTTGAGGGGCTATTTCTAGACGATGTCATAACTCCTTTATTAACGCATCTCCATTAACGTAATTGAACGCGATAGAAAAGCAAATTTAAAAATCCTCCTGAAGACGATGGATCCAGGAAGGCATCGGCAATCCAAGGCTAAATTTAGCCCGAGGCCACGATGGAGGCTAAGACGAAACGGAGACAGATCAATGCCTAACATCGTCGCGACGCATCTTGCCCTCATCAGGTGCGCTTCTTGAACGCAATGACGTCACACACCGAAAAGCTGGTTCATAATTTCGATCTCTTCGCATATGCAAATCTTCTCTGTTGCCAAGCATCAAATGGTCGCACATGGGAACGATGACTCAGAGACAGGTAAAACAGCTGTGCTTGATATTAGGCCCCATGCAGGCTTCATTGGGGCAACAGCATAAATGAACGCGGTCATGACCAATTTTAGAGGAAGCCCAAAGGCATTAAATTAGTAGCTCGAAAGGATCTCTGGAAAACCAAGAAAACCATCGGGTCTCCAGCCTGCGAATTTTTAGCATTTTCTCTGAAACCACAATGGCAAAGTCGTTTCCTAAATGATCCAGGGTCTCCAGTTGGATACACTGCGATCGAGGCGCATTTGGTGGAGGGAATCTTCATACGAAACCACCAAGGTGGTAGAACCTCACAATCCAATCCACTTATGGATCCATACTACTGGTCTTATTCCCTGCATGCCATCAGACATTGAAATTCCCTTCCAAAGGATTGTTCTAAGCTAACAGAAATTCAGTTTAGCAATGATGTTGGTGACCATAAAAATGCGGTGGCAGCCGCTGAATAACTTGAGTTGATGGACAGAGTTCTTGCGCACCTGGAAAGTCAGGGGAAGTCGAGTAAAAGAAAAATGGCCAGGAATAGTCACGGGAATGCGTTATGCATATGCACTGATTTCCGAGTGGCACTTGCAATGGAAGGTGCTCCAAGTACTAAGGAATTTTTCACAAATATATTCGTCTATTTTATTGATAAAAATGCAACTGCCCAGAAATTCCTAGCGCTGCAAAAAAAAACTGACAGTTTGTTATTAATATACATTCTCTCCGCTGTTTTTGCTAGAGAATTTATTTTCAGAAAAAGTCAGGGAAATTTACTTGGGTTGAACAGGGAAATGTTGCAAATTTTTGCACGAACCCTGATAGATTACACCCCCACCACATGGTATATTCTTGCTTACAGTAGGGTACTGAGTTGAATTTAACTGAATTGAGTCCGCGAAATCGCATTTGTTGCAGGACGTAGGCTCAACAGCTAAAAAGCCAATAAACTGCAGATTCAGTCTGAGTTTTCTGTCAGAATGCCACGGTGTGCGAACTGAATCCAGAGTATTGCTCAGCCAGACTGAACGTGCATGGCAGATCCAAAACTGTTTGTTATTGGTGCGGAGCGTGCTTTGGCAAACAAAGATCGGGTTAGAGCACTCCGCGCCCATTATTCCCAATTTTGTTCGCGTCCATTGTGTACCATGAAGCAGTCCAATTCAGCAGTGTTCGGAGAGCTGCTTAGTGATCCAATAATTTATAAAACAGCGCAAGGGTCGACTTCAGTCACTCCAATGTTTTGTAATTCCAATGGGAGAGAGTCATCGCGCATGGCCGAGGCGGTGGCCACGGGAAACAACTCCAAACTACTTTGTCCTTTCTCCGGTGCTTTTTTTTCTTTTTTGCGATGCCACTGCAACTATTCCGGGCACGTGAATTCGGAATAAAAACGGACACCCATGGGAACTGAAAAAGGCCGTTTTTCTCCCGTAGATTTACGAGGCGCTTCGCCTCCTTAGAATTCAGCCAGCGATCTGCTTGGCAATAAATGCGCATGTCGTTAGGTGGAGGGAGGAAAAAAAGCAAGGGATCCTAGCGTTTGTAAAGTAACCACCCTGCTCTCTGCCTTTCACTTTTTTTTTAAAGTGGTAGTTAATGCTTCATTCGATATCAACAAACAGGCAGCAGTGATCGATTGATCGATTCGGAAGCCCGTCTCTGGAGATCTGGTGGCAGGGAGAGACTCTTGAAATCCAACGGCTAATAACTGCGCGGGCTTCCGGTGGCACGGGGGGTGAGGAAACAGAGGACTGGGAATTATATTAGAATCTAACAAAGACGCACACCGAGGACTTCAAGCAGGAATACTATAAATGGCGCCTAGCAAATGCAGCCGTGCCTTGCGGGGATTGCAAAGTGTCGTCCAATTGGTATACATCGAAGGTTGTCCAGCAGACCACCTTGGAAAATCGGCCCCACCAACATGAATTGGTCACTTTGTCAAGGAGTTCGATAGGGCAAAAACTGTAGTTCCCTGGCCAACAATCTACCCTAGCAAAATGATTCGAGGCTTAGCAGTACTACGATCACGTAGTTACTTGTTTGAAAATCAATAAGGGACAATAAGAACTTATTATTCCAATCAGCTTATGGAACCTAGAGATTACTCGGATCCATATTATTCATCTTATTTTGTGCATGTCATTAGAAGTTGGAATTATCTATACATATAGCTAGATTAAATTTAGCGATAAATCTTACATTCTATACCACTTGTCGTTTACATGTGCATGCATTTTCTAACAATACAGTACTGAGTTTAGTTAAATTGTCGCAAGATGTAGTTCTACAAGATGCTCTGGTCGCAATTGCAAATGTTGAGCTGATTAATTTACCACCGCGATGCATGATGAGACAACACATGGTTATTAATTCATTAATACATGTACATTACCGTTAGTGCCACTTATTATGTATGAGCTTTAAAATCCAGTTTAAATTTCCTGCAAACGTTGAATTCTAATTATAAATTATAAATAATAAATTTACAGCGTAACATTCCATGCATTAAAATCAAACAACTTCAGGGAGTAATCTAGCCCTGCTGAATTTTAATTTTTTACAAAAAGTATATACTAATATAAGAAATTGCATGTCGAATATTAATGCATAAGTACAAATGGTAAAACGTGCAGTCTTCACAAACGGCGCTGCTATGACAATCCCAGCGCCATCTATGACGCATTTTAAGCATCTGTGTAACCGCTTCACTTTTTACTTTCTTTTGGGGATTTTGAAGCGTTACGCTTTGATAGTTTAAGAATCGTGTTCGTTCAACAGCTTCGAGACTCGACAATATCAACAAAATCTTGTCATAAATCAATATCAACACGACATCGCGATGTAACTGGTCTGCGTTCAGACATTTCGGCCACAGCTGCATTGCTACATGCATATCCCCACACCTTAGAAATCGAATTCTTAGTACACGTTGCCATGTGCTTAGTTCGAAGAGCCCCTAAAAAGAGGATCAATTTGTTTGACAATCGCACGTACTCAGTCACTGCACGATATACAACCAAAACAAAAACAAAAAATGATATAAAAAAAACGGGCGAAGTAATTAATTGTTTTTCTTCTTTCTTGCAGAACGTTGTCCTAATAAGGATTCTTGGGGAGAAAGAAGAGCGAGATGGCGAAATAACAAAACGCTGAAGAAAAAAAAGCAGAGGAAAAAAAAAACACCCGATGCATTAACTCTGAGAAGCAACTAACTCCGAAATCACCGGAGGAAAAAAGCCGCAGTAACAAATAAGGCGAATCGCTCAAAACAAAAACTGACATCAGTAGTGAGGGGGGAGAAAAAACGCGGCAAAAGATGGTCGAGCACCAGCTGCGATGACGGCAGCGTTTGGGCGGCGATCGGCCGCAATCCGATCAATCCGTTCGTGATTTCAAACGCTTCGGGACGTCGACGCCAGCGGTTCGATCGGCGGCCGAGTGAGCCAGCGTCAGAAGAGCGGCGGCAGCCAGCGAGTGAAGACGCCAGTCAGTGCCGCTCCGATGCGCCGCACGATGGGGGCGCAGCCAGAGATCACCGCCTGATCCGGCATCGATTGCTCCCACCGACCCGTACATGCCATCAATTAGGAGTCCTCGGATTTTATCGAAGGCTAACGGCAGCCGAAAAAGACCAAAGCGAATCCCCGAGATGCCGAGTCTGAATCACCGGTGATTCCGGGACGCCCCTCCCGCTTCTTCCCACCCAGGAAGCGCTCGATGGGAGCGAGAACGTGACAGATCACACGCCGATGGGATTACGGCTGACTACCGCGAAGCTCTCCCGGTCGTCCGTGCTCCACCATGGGCTGAACCATACACTCTCTCCCGCTGATGCTCGCGCGTGCTTCCGGTGCCTCCGTTCGCAGCATCGTGTTCCAAGGGAGCCGAAAGTGAGCCGAGTTGGGGACGGGCGCTAAGCCCGATTCTGCTTAAGTTCGAGGCGTGAACAGGTGGGCCTTCCCCGGCCATGCCGACGATGTCTCGCGGGGGATTGGTGTCGCTGGCCGCCCTTCTGTGCGCGTGGTTGGCGGGGTCCGCGGCCGTGGCTCCCGAAGACGCCCTGGAGTCAGAGGACGCCTGTCCGAGCGTGTGCTTCTGTGACGAGACGCGTTACGTAAACTGTGTGGGGGACGGCCTGTGGGACGTGCCGTCGGACCTGCCCCGGGCGACGTCCCGTCTGGAGCTGCGCAGCTACGCCATCGGCACGCTGTCGGTGGGGGCGCTGCGCGGCGTGGTGGCGCTTTCGGAGCTGAAGCTGCAACAGACGCAGATCCGGAGCATCGAGGGCGGCGCGTTCGGCAACCTGACGCGGCTACTGCGGCTTGACCTGAGTCAGAACCTGGTGGAGCGCGTGAGCGGCGCCATGTTCGAGGGGCTGCCCCGCCTGCGCTACCTGGACCTGTCCAGCAACCGGGTGAGCGACACGGATGACGCGTTCGTCGACCTGGTGGGCCTGGAGCAGCTGAACCTGCGCGACAACCTGCTGCCGCGCTTGACGGCGCGCAGCTTCGCGGGGCTGCACAAGGTGCAGTACCTGAACCTGGACTCGAACGCGATCGCCAGCGTGGACGTGGGCACGTTCCAGTACCTGACCAACCTGGCGCACCTGATCGTCAGCAACAACCCGCTGACGGCGCTCAGCCGGCTGGACTTCTTCGGCTCGCGGCTGCAGTACATCGACGTGTCGCGCGTGGGGCTGCGCCGCGTGCCGCAGAGCCTGACGCGCTACGTGCGCGACCTGCGCCTGGCGAAAAACAACCTGACGCACGTGCGCCTGGGCGACTTCGACAGCTATCCCTACCTTAGCCTGCTCGTGCTGGACGACAACCGGCTGACGGAAATCGAGAGCGACGCGCTCGGCCGCCAGGAATCGCTGGTGCGCCTGTGGCTCAACGGCAACCGGCTGACGCGCGTGCCGGCCAACCTTCCGGCCAGCCTGCGCGTGCTCTACGTGGAGGAGAACCGCCTGGTGGCGCTGGCGGCGCGCAGCTTCCAGGGCCTATTCGCGCTCGAGCAGCTCTTCCTGCAGCGCAATCAGATCCGGCGACTGGAGGCGTGCGCCTTCTGCGACCTGCTCAACCTGCGTCATCTGGACCTGCAAGCGAACCTGCTGGAGAGCGTAGAGGAGGGGGCGTTCGCCAACCTCAGCGGCCTGGTCAGCCTGGATCTGTCGCAGAACCCGCTCAAGGCGTTGGCGGCGGGTGGCTTCCAGGGGCTGGACGGCCTGCGCGCGCTGCAGCTCTCGCGCACCAAGACGCCCGTGCGCGTCGACGACGCTGCGTTCGGTCCGCTCAAGCGACTGGACACGTTGGACGTGTACGACAGCCCGGCCCTGGCCGCCCAGCTCGTCAACTCCACGCGCCTGCTGCAGGGCCTGCGCAGCGTGCGCGAACTCAACCTCATGCACAACAACCTGGCCGCGCTGCGCCCCGACTTCCCCGACTTTTTCCCGCAGCTCAAGGTGGCCAAGCTGAGCGGCAACCTGTGGCGCTGCGACCGGCGCGTCCTCTGGCTGACCGCCTGGATCCGCCGGGCCGGCACCCACTTCCACCACAGCTACGGTATCCACTGCAGCGAGCCCAGCGCCATGCTCTACAAGCCCATCGTCATGCTCAAGGAGGAGGACTTCGCCGAGGCCCATCCGTCGGACCCGTTAAGAACAAACACTGATCCGCCGGACGCGGTTAGGAAAAACACGGGTCCGCCGGACCCGATCCGAGCATACACTGATCCGGCGCCAGAAAACACTCATGCGGTCCGACCGACCACCGCGCCTTCCTCCACGATGACGCCCGCGGATGCGACGCCATCACAGACGTCCGCGGACCTGGAACTGCACGTGAACGTTTCCGCGCAAACGGTCAACACGTCAGATTCGTCGGCGGTTGCGCCAGAGTGGAGTCTCGGGGAAGACAACGAGTCTTCTGTCGCGACCCCTGAAGCGACGGACTGGCCTTCCAACGAGAGCCTGGCGTCCACGGACGCAGAAACTACCCCAGTCGCCGTTTACACGAGCGATCCGTCGAACGGAAGCTCCACCAGTGATTCCCCCTTCGCCGGCGATGCTTCGTCGAACGAAACTGCAGCCACTACCGCAACCTCGGTGGTCGGTGACCGGGAGAGCACCGCGGTAGTGATCAGCACCACCCCTCGCCCGCTCCCAGCAGAGGACGTTTCGGCTCATTCCGGAAACGGAAGCTGGGTCGTGGACACGGGCAAAAACGGCTCGGTGCTGGACCTCCAGTTGGCCGCACACGACGGCATGGTGGTGGCCGCTGCGTCGGTGGCCACGGGCCTGGGCCTGCTTCTGGCGGGGCTGACGATGACCGTGGTCCTGTTCCGCTGCCGCCGGGGCTACTACTCGGTGACGGGGCCGACGGCCGGTTGCCAAATGCGGCGCAGCAGCAGCAGCATCTCGTACTCGCCGCAGCGGGACGAGGTGTCCATCGTGACGGTGTCCGAGGGCACGGTGGGCCTGCACACGCTCACACACCAGGGCCTGAGCAACAAACTGTACTTCGTGCTGGAGAACGGGACCGACCCTTCGTCCCGCGACCTGGCCAAGGAAGCGCTACCCGACCCCAGCCTCCAAGAGCTCCTGCCGGATGCCTACGCCAACGCCGTCCGCCGACCCGGTTCCAGGAAGGACCCCGAGCGGAGAACGAGCAGCACCTACTGCTTCACCTAACGACAACCGGCCTATCCAGGAACTCTTCTTCAGGCACGTGTCGGTGGTCAAGCTCCGTGGGGAGTGCGCCGCATTCCTCGGGACACTTCCGGTGTTGGAAGCCTTTCGCTCGCTTTGCCGTTTAAAGCCCCGTTCGCGCTCGCTGGCAGTGGACGTGGCAGACGATTCCATGTCCAACTTTGGAGCTTAAGAAATTTGCGATTGTATTCTTGAAAGCAGCAAACATACCAGACACTGACATCATCAGAACAAAAAAAAACTCATTTTACTCTTAAATTACCACCATGTGACTGGAGATTTTTAAAAGCTAAATTGCCATGATTTCACAGTCAAAAATTGTCAACAAAAACCGCACGATTTTCGTCTCGCAAAATGAACCATTTTAAAAACCAGGAAACTAACTGGCAACTTTTCCGTTTTCGTTAGTGACTGCCATGGCGTTCAAATTAGCAACCATTATTGCAAACTTACTACATGCATCTTGAATACTTGATTTCTGTGAGAAACTTCGAAATATCTTCGTCATGGTAAGCCTACAGTAATGGTTGCTATTTTAAGCGTTTTGAAAGCCAGGGTAGACTACTTTGCTGGTCTGTGCTGTTCATGTGAATGTCGGTAAGCTAGATATGAAAGCGCCGATACAAAACGCATTTAAGAATACTTTTGGTGTTCACTGCCTGCTAATGGGAGCGAGGCTTTATTATGGGCGGAAGTGCGCGTGCACGCAGCGAGCGCGAGTTAGTCTGTCTGATGTGAGTGAGGCTTGACCTAAGTCCAGTTGTACATATTTTCCACTTAATCATCAGAGATCTGACGCAGACGCCAACGATACGATGGGGCTCGAGCTGCGGCAACACAGACTTCCGTGAATGTTTGACTTTTCGTCCCTCGTCATATTTTACCAGCCTTCTATTTTTCTTGTTCCGAATACGACGTGTTGCATTAGTTTTTGGTTGAACCCAGGCAAGGTCAAGAGAGAAGAGCAGCTGTTGGATGCCCTGCAATTATCTTGCCGGTATTTGGGGTGTTTGGCTAAAATTGGAATTTTACAGAAACATGTAGGGGTTTCACATTGTCGTATTTCCATTAAACTGCGTTTAGACAGTTTGTTTACAGTCGTTATGTTAGTTATCCGCATCTTCGAGGTCATTGTACCTGAGCGCTTCATGGCAGATGTCGTTTCAAAAGCATTTCTAAATTATTCAAGATAAGAGAGATCAGAAGAATTTTAATCGTGTGGCCTGTTTTATTGTGCAAAATAGCCCTCAATCATCACCAGCTAACGACTTTATACGAAATTCCAAAAATCTTACTAAAACAGGAAATATCGGTCTTTTAAGGCTGAGCCAAAAAAAATGCCCACCATAAAAAATAGTGCTTCAAATACGTTTTATAATTGCTTAGTCATTTTTTTATGATTTTTAAATATCTTGTTTATTTATACCAAAATGAAATGAATTTGAAAAAAAAAACCTATACGACCTTCAAGTTTATGCAATATCGTTTATAAATAAACGGGACATTTTCAAATTTTAAAAAAAATTAAGAATACCGCAGACCCTATAGTGGATAACCAATTCTACACTGGAAATTTAATTATAACAATTATTTGAAGCAAAATCGTCTGCATCCTATTGGGTCAGGGTTAAACAAACGAATTGGGAAACCCCTTTCAAATTTGCATAGAAATCCTAACCACTTAGAAAATGTATGAAAACAAACCAAATCTATGTTTAGAAAATTAAGCACATGTGCAGTTTTTTTAATAAAAAAAAAAGATTTAACTGAAAACGACAATTCGAGTCAGATTTAAGTAAACATAAAGTAGCATTCATGAAATGTGCGTGTGGTTATATAAACTTGTGTAATGAACCATTAGGCGAATTAACAGAGCCCCCGGGATTAGTTCATCTTTACACAATAGATTTGACCACGCGCGCATATTTTAACCATCCAAAGTCACCACACATCAAATAATTGAACTGTCATATGCATTTCAGAAAGAAAAATCGATTAGGAACAGATTCAACACCGAGAATCAAAGAATCGTACGCGTAATGGGCAAAATATGTCGCTAACAGATCCCCTACATTAAAGCATGAATTGCATGCGTTTCTTAAATCAAGCATTTGTCGCATTCGTTGGACAGCCCTCATCACCGACGAATGAATAAATACATGTATACGCCCCCATTGTTCGGCACAGCTGCTGGGGCTGCTCCAGGTCCAACCAGGACGACAGAGTAGCCATGGTTACTAAGCCTCCTGAGTCATTCATGGACGGCCCCTTGGACGTACGTTTAATAAAATCATTCTTTCATTGAATGAGCATCAACTATGCTCCGATTAACCCAGGGCATCCGGATTTATTCGCCATAAACGACTCAGATTTTCTTCCGGACATTGACGACACCACCCTCTCTCTCTACTTTAGCCCACATGATAAACCCGTTTTGTACAATGTAGCTACGTTGGTCGAACGCCGCGTTGATATATTAGAATGTTTCGAGAGAATACATGCGCTCAGTGTATACATATATTGATACAATCTACTGTATAAGCGCCCAGCCGTTTTGTACAGTGTAAAAACTGCATTTTTTCAAATCAAGCTTGAGAAGGAAATCAATTTGGAAAATTGTAAATATCATTTATCGGTAACTAACACTGTGGATGTTAACTGCAAGGGAAGTTCATAAATCATTTCGTTCAATTGGCTTAACAGTTTCGAATAAAAAGCAATGTTGAACAAGTTGCTAACACATCAGACGAATTGCATTGTATTGTATTCAACAAACCAAAGACAAATGCAAAAAAATGCAATCTTTAAGATTGGCACCGAATTTTAGACAAAGAATCTTGAGTGTCTCAAAATATGTAGAAGCATCTACTCTGTTCAATGGGTGAAGAAATTAAACTAAATAGCCTGCCACAAGAAGGTTGGCCATATAAAATTTTAGTAATTCTTTTTTTACCATTTAGTGAAATAATAAAAGGCTATCTTCTGTCAGAACGTTGAGATGCCATTTGCATTTACTTTTCGTTGCACTCAGTATTTTGATGCCATCAGATTTTACAGAATAGTAAATTCTGCTCTTAACGATTGTGATTAACTTTTGTTTAGAAAATGATGTGAAAAAGGACTAGTTATTTTTTCCCTGAAGTTTATCAATGTTAGATGCCGTTTTGTCAGCATCTCACAATTGTCAGTATCACTTGCTGAAGTCTGCAAGTTCTTTAGAATGCGAGTGCATTTGCCAAAGATTTGTTATGTACTTGGAGCATCCACGCACTCTTTCATCGAGGGTTTGACCACCTTAGATCATGTATAGACACGTTTGTAGACAAATATGGAGTACACTTATTCATTTGCGTATAAGTTCAACCACATATTCCATGTATTTTCACCTTATGCATTTGTTTCCTGGAAATACTGTAGTGCTCGTTTTGATTAATTATGCGACTATACTTTTATAAATTAAATATTTTAAAACAAAAACAAAGTGATGGAATCTCGCTCACTTTGAATTCCGCATCAAGAAGTTATAAAGTCAAATACTCGCCGAGAAAAACAACACTACAGAATAAAACTCAATTTAATAACAACTGAAGATGTCAGGGTTTGAAGATACCACGTAAGTACCTACTTATTTACTCTGGTGCATGCTATTGATACTTAGCTTAACATTCCGATCCCTGTCAAGATACATGTACATGCATATAAATGTTACCATGCTCTTGAGGTCTTTGAAACAGCATTTACAATTTCACATTGGAAATCTTGCGAAATAATTAATACTGAGATTTCCAAAGAGTAAGGCATGCATTAAGAATGCAGGTGACATTTATAACGACGCAATTTATTGATCTAATCTTTATCAATTGTAAAGATAATGTCATCGACTGATAACTCAGACATGCTTAAATTGTTGAATCTCATGACAAATAGTCATTAACAATGTAGAGTGGTTATGTTTGACCAACGTGGCAGTCGTTGTTTTCTATTGCGATTTTCTAGAAATGTAGTTATTTTATGGTATTTTGGTGTGAAAATGCTGTCTAAAATTTGTTGTTTGTGATTTCATTTCTCCACAAAGTTTGCCTTAGCAATTCATTTATTAGCTTCAGTTTTTCTAACCATTCAATAGTTTACAACTACCTTCTTAAAATTCGCAAAGCGTTTTTCCGAAAAATGAAAAAAAAAAAAAACTTTTTTAGTTTAAAATAAGGCATACACTTCTAAGACATCCACTTAGCAGATTTTTTGATCGAAAACCAGAAATACGTGTATATTTGAACAACTAGTGGAGTTTTAAACGGGCAAATCTGGTCTATAGATCATCGCATATCATGAAAGTTGCCAAAAGCGTAGTCACGTTAGTGGGGAACTACACTTCAAGAGAAATCCAAGGTATGGTTCTATTCCAAAAAAGCTCTTTGTCTACCAGTGCTACCTAAGCCTGACGCGTAATAAAATCACAAAATGCCAGTTGGATAAAACCGCAAGCCTGCCGTGTTCAGCGAAAGCAGAACTACCTTAAACACTTTCCCGGCGTGATAAATGATTCTCAAAAACAGCATCGGAAATTAGGACGCTAAGCAACAACTACGGATGCCCCAAAACAAGCCGCCAAACCCCGTCGGTCCCATGTGGAAACGCTCCCATCCCACCGTTTGTTCAGCTCTCATTATTGATTAAAAGCGTGTTTTCGAACTTTATTACGTTCCTGATTTTCCAGCCATTCTATGGGGCATCCCTGAGGAATTCTGGGAAAGACAAAAGCACTAGGAATACCGCGCGAAACTATAATAGCATATTTCTGCGGGCTGATTATATAGTTCCGTTCGCGACCGCGTCGACAGTTAAATTAAACTTAATCGAAACTGGGGGGAAAAAGCAAAAAAGACCATTTCTCAGAAACGGCCGTGTTTACAGAGCAACTGTGCTCGCAACACTTCTGCTTAATACTCCGCTGAGCGCATTTATCAGGGTAATCAAAGAATTTCCAACTACATCACACTAACTCGAGTGCAATCTATTCTCATGCAAATTGAGCTGTAATACTTGGTGGTGGATTGTCTCAGTGTCTGCACTTCGGTGACAACGAAAACAGAATGTAAAGTGGGTTATTGATAAAGATGATGATATCTAAGAGGACGTCGACAACCTTCAAGTCGCTGCAACAACGACGCAGAAGCGTTATTGTTGTCTCTAGCATTTTTTAAGACAAATTGCAAGCAGGTTCCTCAACCTTTTAGCACTGCCTGTGAAAAGGATGGTCACCCTCGATTATTGAATCATTGCATTTCTTTTCTCTCCAACTCAACGAAGGCAACTCCGCAGAATACACCTTGCAACATCAGTCTTCCAGAGACCAGGAAATTTTTCTTCATGTTTCGAGATCAAAGAATAACAATGGTCGTTAAAGGAATGCATTCAAAACAAGTCCCGCTTACATTTAACTAAACCACTTATGATTTGTTGCTAACTTAAAGAGCAAAGTTGCGGCAATTGCTAAGGAGCTTATACATGAGGAATCTTCTTTTTCTCTGACAAACAGCAGCTGATGAGAAATCCCACGCGAACACGAATAATTTAATAATCGCCTATTTCAAGTACACTACATGTACTAGGGTAGTTCAGAAACTTTGCATTTGCCAAATGTGAAGGTTTGTGTGATTCTAGTGATATGGCATAGAAACATGCATAAAAAACGATTAGGTGAAGGGTACATTCGGCACAAAACGAAATCACTATTGTTTGAAGTTTGTTGTCATAATCTTAAGCAATTTTTGACCAAAAATATGCCACTTCACAAAAGATAAAAGCAACGATTTGCCATGGATAGCACTCACAGTAAAATTTAGAAAATGCATCATTGGTCATGAAATACCTTTACTTACATGACGTTTACAACCAATAGCATAGTGTGAGCCAGTTGCTGTATATATAGATATATTAGGTCGTTTGTCTTAAGAGAGGAAGGAAGATGGTGGCGAATGCAATTCTGTTTCAAAGCGAGGTTTAGGTAGTCGAAGCAAATCAGTTCAGCAATCAAATAAAGTGCTGAAAGAAAGACCAATAAAGTCCGCCAAAAACTTTTAACAACTTATAACATTTCCCAAATCCCCGAAGATGGCGGTGACATCCCCTGGCAGGAGAAACTTGTGAAAGTTACGGGCATAATTGCACCACTATTCCAATTCCCCATACACGATGGCATCGCATTTGCCTTTTACATAAGTGTTTCTGGGCTCTAGGGCTTTTTATCTCTCACAATTCTCTAATGGACGCTTTTGATGAAATGCAGCAAATCTCAGGCTTTTATGCGCCAACTATTTTTTCAGTTCGGATTTCAAATGGTCGATTCCAAAAGCCAGTTTGCCATGCTAATTAAGCCATTGTTGAAAACCGGATTCATTGAGATCCTGATCGTCTCGCACGACACAATTTATGTGCGTCTTGCTCCGTATAATTAAATTTGGATCTCGAATCAATGGCTATTTAAAACGTGCCATTCAATCAGCTATAAAAACTCCCAGTGAAGTCATTTAACTGTCTTTTCACTCCAGTTATAAAAATAAATTGCATCAGTTGGTTGAATGATGCAGTTTCAACTGCACAGCACTAAACCATGCTATTTTATATCTAAGGCAGTATAAGTGACGAAATGGCAAACCACGATGGATGGAATTGCTATGAGCACTGAGAATAGAAAGTTTTACCTTAAAAACAGAACTTTCTCTTTGCAGTTAGCATGAAAATGTCATTTTTATGAAATCAGTGTTTTAGAACGTCGCGTTAAAGGGGTTTAATGGCTTAAATTCATATAAATCAAAATGGCGCCTTAATGCAATAACATTTGTAAGCAAAATCCATAATTTGCAATCCTATTTTTCAAAAAGTTCGCCTGCGTCATTCAGTGGATTATTAAGGTTGAACGAAAAGGATGCCCATTACTCCACAAAATTAACCGTTACATTTTTCCTTCAATTCCTTGTTATAAGCGCTCAATGCATTTTTTTCCCCGTGTAGAATTGGTTATCTTCCAGTGAATGTGTAAATTATTTATAATTTGAAATTGTACGTTTATTTATAAAAACAAATTAATTAAATTTTTCTTTTTCAAATTTATTAGTTCCTTTATAATAAACAGAACATTTTGAAATTATAAAAAATAACTGAGACCCAATTGGACGACTCGTTTTACAAGGGAAAAACTAAATTTAGCAATTATAATGAGTATTTATAGTAAAAAAATGTGTAACAAATGTGCGAGCAATTTTTTTGCATGGTTGGCATCTTTTTAACTCAGCCTGATTATTTTAAGTGTTCACGAAATTAAACTTGAATAAAACATATAAAAATAATACATGCAAGCCTCGACAAAGGACCCTTTTTCAACCTGCCTATGCTTTATTGTGCCACCTACTGTTTTTATTATTGATGTTAAATGCATGAAAGACTGAACTGTCTGACAGAATGAGTCCGAAGCAAGTGACAAAGTCACCAAACTGAATTGTTTCACCTGTGATACCTCTAGAAACATGAATACCATGCAAAACACCCAAGCCGCCGGAACAAAACCAAAACGGCATGAAACTTACTACATAAAAACATTCATATTTAGATGCAGGCTAATATTTGCAATACAAGCTTTTTTTCCAATTTACCCAGTGACTTTTTATGAAGAAATGTTCGAATCGCTCACATAAATGGCCTGCACTTGTTTGAGGGAAAAAATCAATATATTCGCAGATGGCAGCACAATCCAGACATGAGTATTCAAGAAACACTATTACTGTAACTCTTAAAATTTGATAGCCCACTAAGTAAATATACTACGACAAATAAGTGGAATTATAGCATATAATTACGAGGCTTTAAAAATGAAAGAGTAAGAAAAAATGAAATATTTCAGTTCTTACCTCCTGGCAAATCAGCAAACAGAACTTCCCTCAAAGCCATGAATTCGTCTTCCTGTTCCATGACAGGTGTGCCAAAAAAGTTCTCTTCAGGCCACACATCTCTATAAAATCACGTCACAAAATCTGTTAATTTTGGCTATGTTCCGGTTATGTTTTATAATTTCAAGATGCCCCGTTTATTTATAAAAAAAATAATTTGAAAAAACCGGTATGCGGCCACCGAAAAATGGTTTTCCCTGTAATGCTATCTTGCATTGCGTGTTGCATAATGTTTTTGGTTTTGTTTTTTTCAAATGTATTAATTTTTTTTACAAATAAACAGGACATTTTGAAATTTAAAAAAATTCTGCACGGGTTAACATACATTTTGCGATTAAAATAAGCATTTGAAGAAAAATGTACGAGTCATTTTTGTGCATGGTGTGCATGATTTTGGCTCAGACTTAAACCCAAATGGACAATAATAAGTAATGTCTTTAAATTAACCTATTGCATGCAAGATTTATTTATAAGATTTTTCATCATAAATAATAACAAAAGAATTTATACTTTTTTATTTCTGCACATCTTATCTTGATTAAAAGTGTATGAATTAAATTTTTATCAAAAAACATTTAAATCTTGCATACTTAATGTCTTTTCCAAACTGAAATCTCCCATTATCATTTTAAAACCTCCACGATGGCAACAAAACAAGATAAAATTAATAAAATACTTGAAATCAATTCAATTCAACTCAATCAACTCAGTAGCCTACTAGTAGTAAGTGAAATGCCATGTGGTAGGAGGGTGTAATCCATCAGCCCAATATTATTGCACTAAACAAGTAGCATACCTTGCTGCTCGGAATAACGCCAGTGCTTCGAGAGGCTTCTTCGTTCTCAGATACCCTTGAATTCGCCGCATCGCATCTCCCCTGAAATTATCATTTAAAATAAAAATAAAACACCAAACAAAACATTTTATCATTAACAACTGCAGCAATAAATAACTGGTAAACTTACCTTTGATCATCGATAGGAGTATCAGATGCAGCATCAAAGGGTATGATATCAAGGGGCAAATCCAGCTGTCCTTGAATCGCTGATGACAAATCCACACTCATCGCATTCCACACTTCATCTAGCTGCTCCTCAGAAAGAGGTATGCTCTTCGATTTCTTCGTTTTATTCTTCTTTTTAGCATTTGGTTGCTTTCTGCCCTTTGGTTTTTCAACTATTAAATGTGTGCAGCGCTTGCAGTGCTTCTCAAGCAGTTTTAGGAAGACGTGGGTCATTTCCACAAGGTCCTTTAAATATGATCTAACAAATGCACAATGAGAAAATCGTTTAAATGAAAAATGAAACGAAAAAACAGGTAAATTGCTGTTCAACACTGTACTCACTTTGACATTTTAACTTCATTGAAATGGTGCAAGAGGATGTATGGTAGTTCTCTGTATTCCACCATGTAAAAAAGGTTTGTTTTAATGACTTTAGCACCATCCTGAATCTTTTCATCAGTTGAGCTGTCCATCATGGTCAATGTCATAACCAATTCCTGATAAGCTTTCAATGCAAGATGCATTCTAAGAACAAAATCATGAGTTTAAAGCTGCGCAGGAATAGCTGTGAAATGTCAAATCACAAATCTCAAGGAAAAACACCTTTTAGACCATAATGCAATTTTCTTTTTATCCGATATCATCATCTCTTGGTAATTCTCTATCTGCGTCTGTATATAATGAAAAGCGGAAACAGACATAGTTTCACTAAAAAAAGAAAAGAA
>JAQIXS010003370.1:0-18377 GCA_034700785.1 Rossiulus vilnensis
CCTAAAAGAAAACAAGAAAGTATTGTCGTCGCCTAATGAAGATCTAAATAAAAGATCGAAACGTTGCGTATCAACACAGCATGTTAACATCCAGCCACATGATGGTAAAGTTCAACTTTGCAGAAATTCAGACTGCATATTTATTAACAGCCAGTGGAAAGCCATACGATTTCAGGTGAAATCTAAGACGACATTATTTACTATTGTGCTCAAGTGAGTTTTTGGTCTAGTTCAGTAAATTTTAATGTTGCATCAGATTGTCGAAATCAACAAAATGTAAATGTGCACTGTAAATAAAAGTGTTATATAGTACTTTCAAGTAGTCTGGATTGTCGCTAGCTCTGAATAAAGAATATTGAACTGTAAGACTTTCAAACTTACACATTTTGTAGTACACTAACATTTCTAATAAACACTGGTTTCTGATTAATGCAAACTAAACCATATAGCGTAGACGTTGCTCGTTTTAAATGCTTATACAACCACACTGTTCTGTTTGCAGAACCTGAACCCCCTTTTCATCCCAGGGAGATTAAAGTGCGCATGGATAACAGCATAAGAGACTATTATGATTTAAGTGATGAACTTGGAAGGTAAGATCGCTCTTTCAATAGATGCACAAAACTGGCTGAAATAACAACAGCTTATTAACAATTTATTTCATATCCTTCATGCTGCTTAGATAAAATATTCACTTGCTGAAACGTTATAACAATATTAATATACTGTAGTATATAGTCGTTTGAGTTGTAGAGAGCATGGGGAATGTTGTAAATATCTATACAATAATTTGAGAATAGTGTAGTGTCTTCTTTAAAAAGTTCAAATAAGCACAAAGTTTCAGTAACCATTTAACCAATAGTATATATTAGCGAAATAAATTCGGTTGAATATTTTTGTATTGATGACACTTAAAAACGTTTAACAATTGATGCACATTATTTTATTGTACATAGATTTAAGAGGCCCTGCAATTCATATAAATATTATCTAATTCATTCATTTTTATCTTGCCTTGACATTTTCACAACATTTTCACTAAAGGTGCATTATCATTTTATGCTGTAAAAAGGTCAAAAGGGTATATATTAAAACAAATAATGAAAATTAAATATGCCTACACACTAGGGAAAACGTTATATTCTGCATAAAAATGTCTTAGCTATTTTTGGCATAACAAACGTTTTCAGTTGCACATGCATTTCCAAACTATCTTCACTTGTACATACATGTACACGTATTTCGAAATTACCAAGTACACGTAACAAAGACATGGTAAAAGACATACTTCCTAAACTTGGGAAATAATTCACAACTGTCATACCAAGATAAATTGTTCACTACTGTTACCCCAGATTTGGCATTACTACATGACAATCTGAGACTACATGATTTTGAACAAATGGCTGCAAGTGTAATTGATTTTCATGGGGCATCATGAAAACTGTGCGCATAGTTCCGCAGTATAATATTTTCATGTATACCGCACTGCTGCCATGTTTTATAATTATACAAACATATTTAACATTTCATGACATGTGTATGGTTTGAGTGATTGGCATGGTTATACTTCGCAGAATACAGAATAACTGTTATTACCGTGTAGTGCGTGCATATACACAGTGTACGTGTACCTTCGCCAATGGATAAAAGCCATTGCTCAGCCTTTTCACAATAAATGGCTAACAGGTCATTGATACTCCGTTTGGAATGTTTTATCTGATGTTAATATCGATGATTTAATGTACAGGAAACGTGGAAAGAGGTGTCATTTAAGTATTATTTGGTTAATATTTTCCGCAACTAACAATGTGATGTCATTTCTGCCACACCCTGTACATAAATTAACTTACAATGGTACTATTGTTATCAACGAAAGGGTTGCTCGTAAAGTAGCTACTGTATGTCCTGTTCAAAAACAGGCACTCTGAAACAAATTTCATACCACCAAACTGCAGTTTATCATGCAGTGATTTTAACGGCTCTGAATGATGAAATTAAGCATAAGAAGCCTGAATAAACAAGACAAAATTCATCATTTCGTACGTGCAAGAATGAACCTGAATCACCTCGATGGATCTCGTGATTCATGAATAAACACAGATAATAATTCTTCCCACTTACATTTTTGCGAGCGTTTTGGACTTCCTGATAATAATTACGAAGATTTTCAACAGTACTGCCTTTGTGTGCAAATACAATTAAAGGGCTTCGAAAACGTGATGCAATATGCCGTCACCGGAAATGCTGCAAAACGGGATATAACTAAGCGCGGTTGGACTTTAGATATCGTTTTCCTTACACAAACTGAAAGTTAAGGCTACAGATGTAACTAGTTTAACTCTCGCAATTGAGCAGCCGACTGGGCTTCCTTAAGTTATGTAGATGAATACCGCGGTAATGAAAGGTGAATGTTTGGTAAAGTGTGGAATAGATGGCGCTACCGTCTATGGCTAATTGCGCATGTAGAATAAGGTTTATTTATTTTTTGCCTTAGAAGAAGTCAAGTAATTATAATGTTTTCACCGTTTCCAGCGTAATAATTGAAATATGTAAAGTGCAATATTAAAAACAGGGGTTTCCTTTCAATGAAACCTCCCAAGATGGGCATCGGCATAACATTTTTTTTCAAGTTTATTTAATTTTATATAAATAGATAAATAGACGGCACATTTTCGAAGTAAATTTGGGGGACAACCAATTCTACTCATAGAAGAAATACATTTAACAATTAAAATAAGTACAGAAAGCAAAAATGTGTATTTTTTGCATGGTGGGAATCTTTATGGGTTTGCCTCAACACCGTTGGTGGGCGATAATGATTCAATCTTTCCAAATATGATTACAATTTTTACCATCCCCTTGAACCCATCAAATCACTAAAAAATATGTACAATTCTCTCATTACAAACCTACATCAACGAGAAAAAAATGTAATGATTCTTACGTTATGCATGTCCATCATTTCATAAAGTAGAACATCAATACTAAATCTACTTTGAGTACGCCAGAATTTTTCAAGCAGTTTCTAAATTTTCAACAGAACCACGATGAATTGTGCGCAAGGTTAAAAAGCTGCTCGGCTGTGCTATTTTAAGTGGTTTTAAGCAATAAGCCCTCAAAATCGGAAATTTCGAAGAAACCCGATAGCGTTTGCGAGGAAAGAGGTGCAACTTCTGAAATTGTGATCTGTGCTGTTTTTTCCCTTTTCATTTTAAGGTTTCGTAACAGTGTTCTATTCATTTTGTACAAAAAATGAGCGTTATATAAAATGTTTTCTGCCTTCATATTTGTCATTGTGTCATCTTGTCGTTTTCTCACTGTCTTTCGTTCGACAAGACCCGTATTTTTTGGGTTTAATGTTTGCTTAACGCCGCTATTTTGTTTTTGTGTATCACAGAGGTAGAACCCTTATTCGAACCCAGAGACGTTAACATTCACAGAGAAACCGATGTTCGCGATTACTTTGAGATGCTAAATGAAATTGGGAGGTAGGAATCATCGTCGTCGTTCGTCATCGTCATTGCAAAAACTTCAAGCTCTGTGCCTGTGCCACGCATTCAAAAAATTCAATGTCAATAGGCTTAGTTCATGGATTAGTGTCGTGCTATATAGAACTTGTGGATGAGAACATTTTATATTGTTGATATTTTTAGGTAGTACGTATTAGCGCTTTGGCCCATGCATGTTGCAGTATACTGTAGCTTTATTGTGATGCAATCTGAGAACTTAAATTTTTTCTAGGAACTTAATTACATATAATTTTTTATTAATATTATTACAGCTGATGCAATTTAATGTGCTCTGGCTGAAAATATAAATGTAGTTATTTTTAGGGCATTGTATCCTAAATTCGAAATCTCACTGCTTTTTTTTCTTCCTCTACTTTTATTTTGTTAATATTGCAAGTTTGTGTAATTTTAGCTCCCTATTTTTTTAAAAATAATTTGGATGTGTAAATATACAGTGTAGTCCCAGCTTAGTTGCTTCTGTGTATTGATATAGTTCTGAACGGTTTTAAATAGACATTACATGCAATACAACACCTTTATACTAAAATTAATGACAGATTTACCAAATGCGATTTCAACTTGTTAAGCAGCCTTAGCTTTCAGTATATGGTTTAATGGGTATACATGTATATGCATTTGTTAATATACATGTATTAGTATTGCTAAGCGTAGGCATAAACAATAACGGTGAAATATGACTTCATCTTAAATATTTAATTTATAGCATAATTCCTTACATGCAATAAATGCAATATAAACAGGATTGGTTGAATTTAACTAATGTAATTTAGTGTAATTAACTAACATCTAAAATATATACATGTAATTGTAAGACTTAGCGAGCGTATTTTGAAAAATGCTGCCTATATTTAAACTCAATTAGCTTTGAGCGCGAGAAGATCAAGGGAATCAAAGCAAAATTGTGACATAAACGAAGCAAGACTGTGTTTCAGCGACGATTTCAACTCGACCATTATCGATGGAAATTCAGTACCTTACACGAAAATTTGATCGATTGCTCCATGTTGCCTTCAGCATGTTTCATTTATTGATAGTGGCTGTTGCAGTAGTCACTATGCATGCTGCATAATTCTCCATAAAATGTGATACACGTATTAACGGTGGAACGTTTATGTCAGCCCATTTCGTTTTTATTTAGCATGCAGCCAGTTTAAGTCTCAAAACTGTATTTTTGCATTATTGGTGTTTAGGGGGAAATTTGGCACCGTTTTCCGCTGCAAAGAGAAGGGTTCGGGCAAAACGTTGGCGGCCAAGTTTGTCACCACCGCCAGGTCTGAGGACCGGAAGGACGTGGAAAGGGAAGTGGAAATCATGAAATGTTTGCAACATCCGAGACTTCTTCAGCTTTACGACGCTTTTGACGATGGAAAGAAGGAAATGTGTCTCGTTCTCGAATTGTTAGTACCTCTTAATCTGGTTGCATTTCAATAACTTCAGCATCTTCTTGATCGCAGAACTCCCTAACTGACTAATTATTAATGCGGCCACTGCTTTTGCCTTGTCTGATTTCTTGCAGAATTGAAGGCGGTGAACTTTTCGAAAGGGTTATCGACGAAGATTTCATCCTGACGGAGAAAGTTTGCAGGATTTTCATGAAGCAAATTTGCGAAGGAGTACAGTTTATTCACTCCAAGCACATAGTACATTTAGACATGAAGGTAACTGTTACATTGGAATAAACATAACCAATGCAATGAAGTTTTATCAACAAAACCCTTTAGTTATCTAATGTGAAATTAAAAAGATATTATGACAATGATTAAACTGGGTGGCCATGACCTATTCACCTCATTATTCATGATTTATATTCGTTGAGGTTTATAATGTCTAATGACATCCGTATGTCAGGATCTACTTCGTTTATCCCATGATTTTGGATGAGAAGCCTCTTTTGAGCTTCAATTTTGTGCAATATATCTGTATTTGCTTGCGGCAGATTTATGTTTACATATTCATGAGCATGATGATGAGCCGCACTGATAACTTCTGTCTGGTCATGTTATTGGATGCGATATCAATGAATTATGGATATCTTTATCTGAATATAGGCCTATCCTGTTTCGATTATTCCTTCACTCTTTACACTCAATATGTAAGGGTTGTTCAAAAAATACAATAACGTTGGAAATTGGGGAGCTTAGGAAATTGATTAGCTTTTTAAAAGCCATTTGTAAAGCTTGCTTTATATTAAGATATTTAAACGAATGGTAAAGTGCAACTCATAAGTTTTCAAACGTGAACAGAAAATTGGACAAAACGTCCTGATATTTATTTTAACTAAGAAGAAATTATATAGTCCCTTAACAAAATATCTACATATCGTATTAAAACAGTTTTATCCTCTCTAAATTTGAAAGAAAGTCCATAAAATAGTTCTGAATTACAGTGACCAGTCTTATGTTATGATGTAAACGTCACCTCTTTTTTAATTTCAGCCCGAAAACATTTTATGTCTGTCAAGAACAGGAAACAGAATAAAGTTAATTGATTTTGGATTGGCCAGAAAATTTGACCCCCGAAAAAAGCTGCAGGTAATGTTCGGCACCCCCGAATTCGTGGCACCGGAAGTGGTTAACTTCGAGCAAATAGGCTTCGGAACGGATATGTGGAGCGTCGGCGTTATTTGCTACGTGTTGTAAGTCGATGTTGATCATTGCCAAGAGAAATATGCAGCGCTGGACCCATTGCGCATTTACATATCTTGCTTATAGGCTTTCAGGGCTTTCGCCTTTCATGGGGGATACGGATGTCCAAACAATGGCCAATGTGACGATGGCACAATATGATTTTGACGACGAAAGTTTCGACAACATATCGGAAACTGCCAAAGATTTCATCAGAAAACTCTTGGACAAAGAGAGAGGGTACGTCATGCACGAGGATAACATGTTTAAAACTTTTCTTTCGAAATTTTAAATTTTCTTTCTGGTTATATAGGAAAAGGTTGTCAGCTGAGCAGTGCCTTAAACACGAATGGCTCACGGTAAGCTTTGAAGGATACATTAGAAACAAATAATTGTACAAATGTTAGGTTGTAAAGTTGAGTAGTATTCGCTTCTGCATCACACAATGGATAGCCCTAAATATGGATTTGATAAACATAATTTCATTTTCATCAAAGGAAGTATGTTAGTAAAGTAAATACGCCAGAGATCATATTTTGAGAACATATTTTTGAAATATTAACTGGGTGGAAGCGACGTAAGCAAAATGTTTTTTTAAGAAATTAAATGACAAAAAATGACATTGCTCGATGTGGGCCAATGTTTAAATTTACAAATGTATTGATTTGTAAATTCTTCTAAAACATTTGTTGTACATTTTTGCAGACGGAATCCAAACAAGACGAACGTGAAATTAATAAAAGAAAACTGAAAAGATACGTTATAAGGAGGCGTTGGCAGGTATGTGAAACTTAATTCTTCGGCTGATTGCATAAACTGCTAATAAAAACATGATTCCGGTTGATTTTTTAATGTTTTTTTTTGATATTTCAGAAAGCGGTTAATGCGATTCTGGCATTGAGACGAATGGGAGCCAAAATGGAGTCGTGACCGATGAATGATTTTGTATATATCAACCGCAGCTTGAATTGAAGTGTAAATATGTTAAGTCCCTAATTTGATTTGCAATTGTATAAAAAAATTCCCGAACTGTGTCTCCGAAATTAAACTTGCAACTGCTCTATTGCTCAATATTTCAGCATTATAATTTGTTCACTCTTATATGCGGGCGTCGAGCCAATTTCATCATTTGATATATCATATACTTCAAAGGGAATGGGCGTTTTTAAATACCAGTTGTAAATACTATTTTAAAAACTCTTTTACAAAAATATTCCCGTATTTTTGAAAATGTATCGTTGCTTAGCTTTTTCGATGCCGTCTGAATTTGTTGTGCTCTCAATGCAAACTCCTTTTCACATATCAAATTTCAATATAAACCGTAGGTTTTCTTCGCTAAATTTGCCATGAATCAAGAGACGTTCATTGTGTTTTTCATTTGGTAGTGAACAGGCTGGAAACGTATTTCAAAATACAAATCAAACGTAAGAAAGTGTATTTGCTCATGCTGGTTTGATATTTTATATATCATGAAGTAGCATCAGATTTCACTATGGAAGCTGTCTGCCAAAACATACTGCACGACAAGCTTGCTGCAACTACTGAAGTGTACTTTCTTTTGCAATATGATTTTTTAAGTCCGTGTATTCCTCTGTAAATATCCAATCCTATAGACAATTTCATTTGTTAGAATCTGTCCATGTTGCCTGACAAAATCCCCGAGATTTCCAAGGTGTGTTTGCGAGTTTTGAAATCTTGAAGAAATAAAATTGCTTTACAGTTTGTTTTTTGGGTGGTTTTCCTCACATATTTTGTTTCATTTTGAAACATCGGGCTGCAGGTAAAATGACGTAGACAGTGAACGTCTTTAACCATTTCAAAAAGATATCAACCGCTTTACTCGATTAGCCATTTGGACTCTTTTTCTTTGTCGGCAATTAATTAACAATAAAAACGGTAGCTCACTTACCGAGAAGTTTTATTTGCACGAAAATTCAGGAAATATTGAAAATCTTGTCATCGCAAACTGATTCATCGATATTTGTTTAAGCCACCTCCGCCTTTCACCGAATGCAATGAGCAGTGCTGTGTATTACAAATGTTCTCCAATAGGATCCTTGTACGTTTCATGGAAGAGCAAAATCAACAAGTTGAAAACATTTCCTCACTTATAAGCTGATCTCACGTCACTACTAAGGATGTGTAAGAAAGGTATAAGATTCGGGTAGGATCTAACGTATATCGGTATTTTGAAACAGAGCTGAACAAAGGTGGTATCTTAATTCAGCACATCAACAAATTAAATTTCTATAACTGGCCCTGATCGGTAAGCCAAGATACATATATGTGCATATTAAGCATGCATACCGATTTAATGACGCAGCCTTCTTTTCGGAAAATATATCACTAACAGGAAAAAGGATATAAAGACGGATTCATGCAGAGGAGATTATTTTTGCTAAAGAAATCGAAAGCACAAATTATAAATATTCCGAGCAATACAGTATAAGGTAAGTGTAATAATTGTTATTTATAAAATTTATGTGAAGCCAGTATTTTTTGCATGTGCCTGACAAAGATGGTTTTTTCTTAGTTGTCTAAATTTATTTCTTTTAATGGGAAATGTTATGTTAAAAACATTTGCTAACTAATACTGCAGCGATTGACTAAATCACTAAGCCAAACCCAAAAAAATGTCCACCATGCAAAAAAATTGCACATTTTTGCTTCAAATTATAATTTCTAAGTTTATTTTTTCCATGAACAATTGGTTGTCCACTAACTAGGTCGGAGTAATTCTTTGTGATTTAAAAATATCCCGTTTATGTATAAAAGAATTAAAGAAAGAATTTCTGATCTCAATGAAAGTTGCATAACGGAGGACAGGAGGTTTATTTAATTTTTTTTAAAATCAACGGATATTTACACATTGTAAAGCATAACGCAGAGTCTAGTGGACAAGCATTTACAATAAGTATTTGAAGCTTAAATGTATAATTTTTTGCATGATAGGAATATATATTTATGGCAGATGTATTTTATTTTAAAAAATCAATTGTTTCTATTAAACGAGACTAATTGTGCTTTCCCTTTTTTTTCAGGAAGTGAAGGTCAGAAAGTAGTGAAGTTACAAAAATGAATTTGGTTCACTCTAGGATTAATACATATAAGACCATTCTGATCTGCATTGTTATGATTTTTGCTATCAAAGAATCTGCTTCTTCCACCTCAAATGGAGGTGAAATCTATTATCCTTCAAGATCCCATTATTTCAGCAGCAACATGAATTACAAACCCTTGGGTAATGTTTATGTGACCAAGTTTAGAAACAGGTATAATTTTGGACTAGGTAAACGATCAGTCCGGGAAATTATCTAGAAACACGTCAATATGTGAAGGATATATATGTATTTTCACAGAAACATCTATCAAGAGCACTGTAATAAATGTTTGAATGTCATGTTTTTTGTTCATTATCCAGCATGTTTTGTTTTCAAATTACCATCATTATATTACCACGAATTATTTATGATAGATTTCTTCTGCCGAAGATATCCATTTATTTTCGTTATTATTTTCTATGTTCTGGATAAAAATTTACTTGATGAAGAGTTAATGATTTGAGCATAAATCTTTACATGTTTGCGAGAAATTCCGTTCAATTCACGATGAAGTATACTTTAAATACATGTAAGTCTGTTTATCTGATAAGTATTATGATTGAGCAAAAATAAAAAAGAATTTTGCTTACCGCAAATAGCACATTTACGTACTATTATCAACATTAAATTGTAGTCATCATCCGCATTTCAAGTACAGTTTTGTATGGAGCGCTGAATAAAAAAATCAGGTTATAAGAAACCAAAAGTATTCGAAATTGTCCTCTCATCATTGGCAACACTTGTTATTTTATAGTCATAGTGACGTTTTGCTAACAGCTTAGAAATTGTTAGATTTTTGGTCCAGTTAGCTTTACTAAATAAATGCGATATTCAAAATTACAAATACCCTAGTATAACATCTCAAATTTCGCGCAATTTTGGTTTTGCCTCGAATCCGAAAACAGAACATTTTCAAATACATAAAAATGCCTTTCAAAACCAGTTCAATTATATCCATTAAATGCAAGATAACTTTTGGATCCTTCGCTATAATTAACAGAGATTTATTTTTAACTAGAGCTTGCCAGTGCAAGACTTAATGGACAATTAATTGCAAACAAAGGACGAATAATCAAAACCCGAAAAAGGACATTTATTCCCATGAATTTATGGGCCCCAAGTTAAAAAATTATATTGTTTATTTTTTCAACAATTACATTTCAGCCATTAATACATTATAGCCATCGACAATTTTTATTAACTAAATTGTGCAGCTGAAATGCTCATATCAAGATCAACTGGATTGATAATTTCTTACATGTATATACAGATAAAGATTCGTATGAAAATCTAATACTCGTAGTACAGAGCCCGCAATCAAGTTAAACTATAAAATTTGATAAAAGATAGATCAATAGTACTGTAGTAGAGGATTACACCCAATAAGACTAATTGTCTAATCCAAACAAACGGTGTAGGTGTTTAAATAATTCCTCTACTGTGCTAACCCGAATATGTAATCATAATGATATGCATGAGCGATTTTAACTGAAGTGGGTGAGCTGCGATGCACCATAAATAAGATAATTGCCGAATATAAAAAAGCCTTTGATAACTTACTCCCACGAGTTGTTTGTTATCGAGTTCGATACGGTTTGGCTATCCCTTACAAAAATGACGAGTTAAAAATGCACTATTGAAAATCACTGCAACTGCCTGCAAGACCTTATTTTCTTACGTAGAAAAACTTTCAAATGGGTAAAACAGTTTCTGGGGGTCAAAGCCAAGCGTTGGCGCCAAAACTTATAGAATATTTTTCGCCTCTTTCTTCAAACCCACGCAAAGGCACATGGACATCACCATCGCTACAATCTAAAAAAGAGAATACAATAGCCTTGAAATAAACAAATGAACAGATTATCTTTTGAAATAAGGGCCTAAAAATGTGAAGGTCAACCATTCTGGCTAGCTCATTAACAAACTTGCTTAAGGTTATTTTAGTAAAACACTATCCAAAATATTCAGTAATCTCAAACGTGTAAGCGTTTGAAAATGATTAATGTTTATACTATGCGTCTGGAATTCATAATGAACTGTAGTTAAGTGAAATCGATCCAGAGCTACTTATTGATTTCAAATCTCAACTTGCGTACAGTAGGTTACTCATAATTTCCTGTCCCTAATAAATATTTATGCTGTGCATACAATGTACTGTATCTTTTTTTTGTTTTTATGTGAAACATTTTAACCGTTATCGAAGTACGGTTTATGTAGCCTTGGTTTCGCCAAGGCTACAAGTCAGTTGACACACGATCAATATATCGCCATTGTTTTTGAAACTGATGAGGCCCGATATCAACACGCCTCTCAATAGCAAATATACAAAGTGACTCCAAAACCCTGATCAACTTTTAATGTACAATTAAGGAAAATAAAACAAAAACTTTTCAATGTCTGGGTAAGATATTGCGGAGTTTTTGTTGTTGGTTCGAACAATATCGAACATTTTACCTTCAGAAAGTAATTC
This sequence comes from Rossiulus vilnensis, assembly GCA_034700785.1. NCBI lineage: Eukaryota > Metazoa > Arthropoda > Diplopoda > Julida > Julidae > Rossiulus > Rossiulus vilnensis. The sequence goes on from JAQIXS010003370.1 coordinate 11,726, forward strand.
ACAATAATCTGACAAAGTCTGCATAATAATAGAATAAAAATGCCAAATACTTACATGTAACACAGCCGTTGCGATGGCTAGACCGGAGAGTAAACCGCTCTTGCTTGCAATGTATTCCAAAAACGCGTCGTAACAGTTCTGAAATGACATCATTGTTTTATTTTAATTTAGCGATCAGATCGAAAAATTACATTTTTAGCAAAACGCAATTGCGAGTAGGTCACTTCACTTACGTCGTTAAATTGAAGGCCTGTAACAGGATCTCTGCAACTGTCAGGAGTTGGCAAGTTAATGTCCTCATAATCATGGGATGTCAATACACCGCAACATTCAAGCTGTAAAAACGCGAGCAGTTTATAAAAGTAAAGTAAATTGTCCTTAATGGACTAATTCGTAAGAGCAATACCACAACAAGAAAAATATAATGTATTTATGTTACACTATCCAATATTTCTCCTAAATATAAGTGCCTACCAATCATTAAAAACTTCATCCTCATAAAATTCACACTAAATTACGAAATTTTCAATAAGGATGTCGATAAAAGAAATAGAAAGATCTATTTCATTCCGAGGAGACATTTTGCAAAACATAACAATTGCATGTAGATGTGGACAAATAAATCACTTTCTTTATGTGAAAAATGTTCACCTTATTCTTGAAATTTCAACTATACCACCGTAAAATAAAGCTTGTGATGGAGAAAAGTCAAATTGGAGTATCTTACGTTTTGCTGCAACGAATCCATTACCCATGTGATTTCATCATTGTTGTAATTGAACAACATTTTGTATAGGTTTTCTTCAATAGTTTCATCAACCTGAAAATGTAGACCCACGTTAAAATAATGCAGCAACAATATTTTAGCGACGATGCGCAATAAGCATTAACGTTTTCGCTTCAACCGTTCAAAGGCATATATTATGCACAAAAACGCCCATAAGTGGAAATTAAATACAACGAAAAAAATTGGGAAAACAACTTACCGAAGCCGCTGAAACACCTACAACGAGCAAATATATTGCAGCGGCGATTTCGAGTAAGAAGATAACGACCAAGGCAAAGAAATACTACAAGAAGTCATGAATAGAAATGTTCAGAACATGTTTACATGGATTCGTACAAGAAAATGACGAAAAAAGTGAGCGTTTTTAAAACATACAACTTCTGGTATGCGCTGTAAATCGCATCTACAGAATAACAAAAAAAAGCAATAAAATAGTAGTGTATTAGAATGTGGAATTACCGTTGTCAGCATACACACATTCTCAGTTACAGCTCCACAGCATCCCAAAAACCCAATAATAATCATAAATAGACCGGCCGCCAATAAAATGTAACATCCTGTGAAATAATGTTCAAATTCCATGGCCTCGGCATAATCACTAAGGTCTTGATCGGTTATGATCCATATCGCAACACCAAAGACAGCAATCCCAGTTAACTATTTTAGGACAAAGAAAAAGAAAATGACATCGATGAGTATTATTTAAACAGAGGATTTCTACGCTGTATATGTTAATATTATGTATATCAAATAAACGTGGCAGATTATGCAATACATGTACTTGTATTATAGACGAGCGGAAACATTTACAGATAATACATTTAATTTACATGCTCGTATTTGCATACATTTAGTAAGAAGTGCACACTGGTACCAAGGACACTGTACTGCAAGGTGCTTCGTTTGTTAACATAGAAGAATGCTAGCGTGCTACAGTTTTTGTAACACGTTTGAATGTTATTTTTCGTTTTAGAAAACTGCTAATTATTGTAGTTCCTTATTATTGCAATGTAAATGCTTGTAGACTAATGTCATCGTCTTTAATAAATGTCATATTTATTTTTAAACATGCGTTGATACGTGTCACATCCATTTAATCTTGAATGATAAAAATAAAGCTAGTTTATTATGATTCATTTTATCAGTTATGGCGCATCCCTGTTTGCTGTCAACAAGTACTCACTATAGAAAAACACAAAGTAATACGTGCCTGAAAATACCAATTTCAAATTTTATGGCTTTTCTCAAAACATTAAAAATATATTGAAAATAGATAAAACATCTGTTTTAAGACGGTCAACATGTGGTGCATACATGTATATATAATATAATTGCTTATATACAATAGCAAAGTTGATGCAAGGTTAAAAAGTAGCCTACCAGGAGATTTACAAATTTAACCTAAATATAATCGGCAAAGCATCACTCCATTGTTAATATTTGCTTCTTTTGTTCCATGTATACTTTTTAAACTAATAACAAAATGCAATAAAAATGAATCCTGAAATATCGATAGATGTTGTTTGTTGAGTTACACCCACTGCCATGATTAGCAAACATGGCTGATGCATTATCGGGTGTGGAACAAACAAGCGATGAATCATGAGAGAAATGGGGCGTTTAAATGAAATATAAATGCATGTAAATCACCGTGCCATTTATAGCCTTCGCATGAATTTTGTTAAGCTACATACAGTACATGTACATGGAATTTGTGCTATTCCAAATATGCACGTGAGCATTGTGTTGACACGTAAACGACAGAATATTTTAGTTAATTTACATAATTTAAATCCATTGTTTAGCGTATTACACAGTAACATAATGTATATTTATCATGGTAATAGCATCATCAGATCACACTAAAGCATAGTATGTTGCCTTTTGAACACACATGCATTGTTAAGAACAGACATCTGCACTTTAAGAATTTTGACTGATACACTGTCCTTATTTTTAGCTCTATTTTTTTCGTTTTTGGTAGAAAGATTTTGTCTTTCTACATTTAAGTGATTAGATCTAAAATGAAATTATCGTCATATATTTCAATATAAATGTACTGTTCAGCTGATTTATGCAAACGTATACTTTCAAAACATCCTACTGATCCTCTTATTACGCAATACTCGAATTGATATATTGATAAAGCTACAATAGTAGTATGCATACAAAATCAGTCGACGGTTTATCTGTTTGTTTGAGCAAATAAAGCAGATAAGGTTCAATTATGACAGATAAGTTGTATCATAGTTAGCCAATCCATGGTGCAACAATGAAATTCGAACATGAAATTAGCCATTTAACCGTACAGGGTGTTTAAAAGTATATTAACACAACGCCTTTAACAAATAATAGCTTTTCATTCAAAAATCTAACAAAGAATTTTCAAATAGAAAACATTAACACTAGAAATACTTCATTATATATGATAGTAAAATACGACTATGGAATTTATGTTAATTCCATAAAGAGCGAACTGACAATCACAAAGTAGCTAAATTACATCAATTTGCAATTTCAGTTACAAATATCAGAGTTTGGCTCAAACAAATACTGTAGACCGAAGACGGATAGTCGCCGTTATATGAAAAATTAAATCATCAAGAATTAAAGTATCAAAGATGTATATTTGAGAAACCATATTGAAACCGCGCCCACTGAATGACAAAAGCAAGTACATTAACTAGAATCGAATAAGATCTTACCCAGCCAACCAAGTTGATAAGGAACAAGGTATATTTCATGCAAGTTAGTCCACAATTGAGACCCATTTCGGCAGCGTAAGTTTTTTCACGAGGAGTCAGACGATGAAGATGATTGAAAATAAAGCAGTTACAGTATATCCTAAATTCTAGTACGAATTGATTTCAGTATGCGAAAAAATAATGCTCTTTGTGTGACAAATCGCAACAAAGTGGATAACATAGGAGATTGTTCGAGCTATATCTTTTCGTTGCCATAGTTAAGTAATCTACGGATTAATTTCAGCAACTATTTGACATTTATATCTTGATAAACAAAGGCTGGTTCATAGCTCCATTGTTAGTTATTTTTTTAGGGAGACCGTCAAGGTGGGAAGGAGGCATTGGTGGTGCGGAAGCTGCCGTGAAGTTCAAAGTGCAAAAGAGCAGGATTCAGAAATCAGGGTTACCTAACAGTATTGGGAAACAATGAGTAGTTCGATGATCCTTGATTAATTCGGGAAATATTACGTTAAAATATTTCAAAAATGACGTCAAATTCTTAACGAATAAATCATTATTGTGGCCATAATAACTCGTATCGACTACCGGTATACAATAATGCAGATTTTGATAATTACCAAAAAATGGAAAAAGATACAACGTAACCACACACAAAAAGAAAATGGAAATAAAATTTGCCATTAAGTAGAGCTTTTCGAGGATTGGATAAATTGAAATGTTTAATCTACCTAACTATGTTTGTTAAAAAGCAAAAATTAGAGCATTAAAAATCGCGTGAAGTAATGCGTTTAAAATCAACCCTTGTTCGTTTTAAGTTTAATATTACAGTTAGATTAGAAACTTGGAAGGGAAAAATGAAGCATAAATCTTTATTTCTCGCAGATCAGTGCTTTTATAACTACGTATTACACTTACATAATAGCATTATTTTTGAATAACAAACCTATCAATATTGTCTCTATGCTCAATACTTACCGTTTTTCAAATATTTGAAAGAAACCGATTGTATATGCATGTACGTTTCATAATTTGGGATAATACTTTGTTCCCATTGAATTGAACAATAAACGTTAGTCATTTGTAAACAGTTCCAGTGGAGCTCGTTTGAGTGGAGCTTATTTGTTTGGAAGTTATACATCTGAACAAAATGATTTTATTTATTCTCCTAAAATAAATTAAGAAATTGTTATTCAGAGATTCAAAGGTGCATTCTTAACTGGTTTTACTATTGCAGCTTTTATAGTTATATTTAATTCACCTATCATATGGAAATCAGATAACAGGGAACATGGATGTGAACGGAAATATGGTTCCAGAACTCTTTGACAACTGTAGCAGACTCATAAAGATGTAAATTGTGCAAACAAGAGAAACCTGTCATTTCAGTGGAAAGCTGACAACTATGAGTCCTTGTGCATATATCCTAAATGCAGACATGTCTCTCTAAACGACGTGGATTTGATGTTTTGAGTACGTATTTGACGACAGCACTAATCAATATTCCTTTAAATGTGAACAACAAAAATGACCATGGCAATGCAACATTTAAAATGTACGCAATCCCGATGCCAATGGCAACACTATGAAATACTTCAAAATACATATATTGCAACGGGGCAGTGTTAAACTTGATTTCAAACCCTTGCTGCACAGCAAGTTTAGTTCTGTTTGTTTTCACGGGCACGTTTCTGACTTTTAGTGGTTGATAAAATGGCGTTTGATAATTGCGGATTAACATGTCTAAAGTACCTGACATTTATATTTAACTTCTTATTTTTCGTAAGTATCTAACTTTTGAGCATGTTTTCTAACATTATGGAACCATTTAGTAATAAAATTATATGCAGAGCAATCTCAGATATTGCGATTTTTGTACAATGTGTGTGGGTGTGAATTGAATTTTCTCACAAAGAAATCGTGCATCTGTAATATCTTGAACATTTTTACATATACATGTATGTACATGTAGCATGCCTTTGGTTGCATGTCAAATTTTATTTCTCATTTGCAAACATTTGAAAATGGATGCAGGGATCGTAACGTGAAACATTTGTATTATCACACTTGTTTTCCAGACTTTATTATATTTGCAATATTCATAAGAAATTACTATAAAATTTGAGATTTTTCTCAGCTATTGTGAGGTAAAATCAAGCATTTAAGTTTCTTTCTATAGGCAAGTTTTAAGAACTGCATATGAGATTAACTTTAATAGAAGACGACGAGTCGATTTATGGATTTTACGTTAATGCCATGCGTGTATATATTAAATAAATCAGAGAGCGGCCTTCAAAAGAAATCAATGCATTTGCTGAATTCAGATGCCAGTTTTGTATGCCAACAGTTGCTATATGAGACGGATTTTTTAACAGCATATAAAGTTAAAAATAGCACGTTAAAGGGATAAACATTATCAAATAACACACAATGGAAATGCAACATTAATGAGATTTTCTGAAAGACAAATATTTGTATAAATGCCAAAAGTCAATTTTAAGGCAGATGTATAGAAAATTCAAATCATATTCAGGAGATAAAAACCAAAAAATGAATGAACACCATTAGCTTTTCTAATTTTTCCAAAAATGTAACCATGTTATTTTCAGCTCTCAGGTTTAATAATCTTCGGTGCTGGAGTAGCCATTTTAATTGCCATGAGCAAATCAAGCAGCGAAATGTACAATGACCATAAAGGAGTGGTCATCCTAGTTATTGTCATCGGTTGCATCATCACCTTTGTGGCTTTCTTCGGATGCAGGGGTGCCATCAAAGAAAGTTACTGTAACTTGATGACGGTACGTTTAGTGCAATTTGATTATCCTGAACATTATATTAAATGTAGCATTTAACGACTTGAATGGCCATCAAAACAAATCGTATTCCTTACTTCCAATTACATAGTTTAATTTAAGTATATTTATGAGGTAAATCATATTTCGAAAGTTTTCAAATCTCAGTAATTACTTAGAACCTTCGTGGTCATGGTGGACCATTGTCGGAGTTGAATGATAATATTTCTAGAAAGATGTTAACTTTTCATCACACGTTTCTAGTTTGGTATACAAATATCTTGTTAATAATAAAAATAAACCCCATTTAGTTTGTTGCGCTCCTTGTGGTGCTTCTCATTTTGGAAATTGCTGCAGCCGTCATTTGCTAC